>BMAT01012661.1:436697-448470 GCA_019649035.1 Elysia marginata
GAGAGAGAGAGAGAGAGAGAGAGAGAGGTGGCGTAGGTGATTTCCCTCAATAAGTTCTATTTTAAAGCACACATCTGATCAAAGAGGATGTGCTCTTTCAACCTCAACACATATGAAGCCACAGGTGTACACAATTCTGACGGTAACTCGATCTTAATATAAGGTCACAGAGGAGAAGGCGAATAGAGAAAGGAGGAAAAAACAAGGCAAAACGAAAGAGAGAAAAGGGTTACATCCACGCAAACTAGGAGACAAAGACATTTGGTCAACTTGACATTGTTGAGATTGTTAGCCAGGCTGCGTCTTTCTCTCGGTGTGTTCGCTTTTCTTCTGTTTCCCCCTCCCCGTTTCTCCACGCCTCTCAACTTTCATTTCTTCAATCCTTTAAAGACACGCCTTCTGTCCATTTTCCCCATCTCATGTCTTCCCGACACACTCCTTCTAAATGAACCTTTTATTCTGGATTTTTCGTTTTACAGTAAATTCAGACCATTTCTCGCCAGTCTCCAGCCCCTCATTTTCCCCTTGCAATGTGGAGTTAACTATGAATCATTCAAAGAATGCTTTATTCCACCACTCTGGGTTTTATCTTCATCCCATCTTCGAAATACACAAAGATAAAGCGGAGTTAATACATGTGTAAACTTTTAACTCCTAATCCTCATCGACTTCAGTCTGAAATTGAGGTGAAAGTCGTACAAGATACAATGTATTGTTTGTAATGTCAGGAGGTGGATGACTCGCTTCTATACCGATAAATGAATGGATTAAGTTTGGGTTCATCTCCCAAGAGACTGACGCTGTTTAAGAAAGGGATTTCGCTGAAATGACTCATCAGGCATACACATTAATTCTCAAACAGAACATAGTGTACATTAAAATTTCTCCGTTCATTCCCAAGTGTGCGCCTTGTTTATAAAATGTTTGTATTAGGCACGCCTTGTTTATAAAGGTTTTGAACGAAAACTGTAGTATTTTAGGTAATGGCGCATTGCACATTCATAACATATGTAATTGTTAAAAGTATGAATTTATCCTGAAAGAATGTTTTACTTACTTCACTAGACAGTTCGAGTAGTGTAAAGTAGGTGTGCCAACGATTTTTGCAGCTCTAAAAATTGCTTTAAAAGTTTCTTCCATTCTTACTGACTCGTTCTCTTGTTTATGTATTGCAAATAGTTATATCGATGCAACATAAATATAACAATCTAAGGTATTAATATATATATATATAACTATTACATTTAAAACAAAGGAAGAACAGAACCTTCGTCAACCAATGAGTAATATATACACATAAACACACACATGTAAAACAGATGTTTCAGCATTGTTTTTTTTTGTAGGTTTGTCACGTGTTTTTTTATCTTAAAAAAACGAACATCCTAACATGCGGATTTATTAAAGAGAAATATCAATTTACTTGTCACATCCTCTACAAAACGCTATATATACATTATCTCAAAAGAGCTTCCCTGTAACAATAGGCCTACTGCTATCTTGGATGTGTATATTGTAACCATTTCTTCCTTTTCCTTTTATTCCTAACCGAAATCAAACGCACATCATAGTGAAGAAATGAAAAAGTAAATGAGATGAAAGGAAGATCTAATGCCAAGCTAATTTTTCAGACAAATGTTATATTTTGGTAGGTTAGTTTACAGCCCTAAAGTTTTCGGACCGGTTCTGTTGTTTTGTAGTGAAGATCTTTTACTTGACATCCCCTCAACTGATGCTAATCACATGTATTTTTTTTTAATTAAGTTTACGTCCTCATAGAATAGCCAAGTTTTCTCCACCAAACTTAGTATGAGGCCTTCTGTGTCACAACAAAGATAACCACCTTTTGTGAGATACCACTCTGGGAGTCCAGGGGAGAGAAAACCACCTTACTTGCATATGACCTGGCTTTAACAGGTATCCTCCATTTTCTAGGTCAAGCTTTTCACAGCAACCATGTCATTCAAAAAGCCAAATAATCTGGAGTTACACAAACGCGCACACGTCCTCAATATAGCAAGGTAGAAAAGTTTGAAAGAGTGCCCCCCCCCCCTGCCTTTTTTTTCTGTGCATCTTTGCCCCAGGCCTGCAATTGACAGGATAGAGGCAACTGACGAAACTTACCATTTCTTTATTCTTATGTGCTATTGTAAAGAAGATGGGCACCGCGTGTAGCATTCTCAAAGACATGCGAAAATGCCTTTAGAATAAAATTTAAAAAGAAATGAAGGATTGGAGTGGAGAAGGGAGTAGGAAGAGGCAGTTTTTTTACAACCTAACTTTACACTATAACAGTATAATGGTCACATGACATATTAGACTTCGCTATCTGAGAAAATCTAACTTCCAAACGGTTTTAATTTTAGGCCCATCATCATCACGCAACATGTAGTCTTATTCTATTCCTAGGCTCGGTATTCGAATATCCAGTTTCAGGAAACAACAAACGTGCATTATTTCGTTATTTGCGAAAAAGCTATTTGATATGTCCAGGTGTAACTTAAATAGTATGGCGTTTCACATTAAGAGACTCGTGTACAAGGTGATAAACGTGTGATTATGTTTCAGTTGTAAAGCAAGAAATTTTTCTGGATATTTCGTTATTCATCACCAGTGCTAGAATGATGCCGTTGTAAGCGACTAACTGATAATTCAGCTTTATAAACAGAATTGGTTTTAACGCCCTAATGCTGCTCCTGGCGTATAGTGTATCTGGCCTGGTTTTTAAGTGTTATATTTCCTACCATTACACGGAGGGTGTGAAAAATGGCTATAATTTACTAGAAACTAACTAAATTGGACCCCCGAGATCGACAGATTATACCCCAGAGACAGCAGATCATCTGCCATCATTAACATACCGGGCACATTCGCAACCTTATCGGCATTCATGTACTGTTGAGAACATTATAATGCAGACATACTGGAGTAAAGCGGCAGCGTTTTATGTCTCATCACACATAGGTTTTTAAGTCCATTGTTGAATTAGAAAATGTTTTCCACGGCCAGGTCATATAGTTAACGTGGCTAGTAAAAAAGAAAATAATGATACGATTTTAAGGGTGTTAAAGCTACTAATTTGTCTTTCCCTTCAATCACCATTTAACTGATGTAGGCCTATCTGGACGGCTCAATTTCACATTTATAATGAATTTTGGTATTTGGCCCTGAACAAGCTAGGTAAGTCATTCATCGTTTCATGCTCCCAATACCGTAATTCCCATATATGACTTATGAGCCACTTTCAAAGTTACAGAGCTTTAGGTTACACTTACTTTAACATTCCATTAACAAATGATTTGACAAACATCAAATTTCTAGCCTCCCCCCCCCCCTCTCTGGCTGACTATACAATTTTATTGTTAATCTGTTCAAACGAACTTTCAGGTCAAACGACCCATGAATTATTTCAGTGATAAAAAGAACACACATGCATTGAACATTGTGTACCTAGGGACATGAGTGTGTTTTAAACAGTAGTCTAATGTAAACTGGCTATAAATAAGATTTTGTGTGTGTGTGGCACAGAGGACTACTAGCCCCAGGCAGTGTCCCCAATATCCCAGGTGGATTATTCCCAGGCGGAAGGGCAAAGTAAACACATCAATCACAAAGACTGGACCACTGACCGCTAGCTGGACACTGGAGAAATAAGTGCTTGTACCTCGAGAATGTTTATCGCCTTTTAAGTTCCGTTCATTGTCGTAGCAGGACATCAGATGACTGTTTAAAACATGGCGCTCTTCACACTAATCCTTAGTTTACCTTATTCTGTCTAGATCTATTCTTAGACAAGAGGATAAACAAATATATGTGTTGAGTAAGAGAAAGTGTGGCAGAAGAGTCAAAGTTTGTCTATAAGAACCACTCATAGTGTTGGGAGTTGGAAAGGGAGGTGTGCCGCTCGAAAAAATACTTATGTAATATGAAGCAGAAGAACAAGTGCTGTGTCGAGAAATAACAGGAGCGGGTGGCAGCTGAAAGACCAGCACAGATTGTGTCATATGATAGTGTCATTGAATGATGCTGACCTATGAACACGGACGAACGATTCGACAGTACTTTTACAGACTTAATACCGCGGCGTCGACTTAAAGTTATACTCTTTAAAGTTTGATCGTCATCAAAGGTGTGTTTTGGTCTCTGATGTTAATTTGCACTGAGAAACAGTGTATAATTAAATTTTCCATGGTGTGCCGGCACTAAAAGTTTTGAATGAGGCGTACATTGTACATTGTATGCGGGGCTGGATGATTGAATGAATATCGGATAAAGAATCATTGTCTTATCATAATTGATATAAACTGGAAAAACACGCAAACTTACAAATTGAAGAGGGCGAAGTTCGTGTCTATAGGCCCTGTACATTGACAGTAAGGCGCATGGACTTACATAATTTACTCAAATCGGTCTGTGGTTGTGGGCTTTAGGATTGGTTACATCTATATTCGTAAAAGTCTTAGTACATTGTATCTGGATTTGACCTTGGTGTGACCATAATTATGAGGATGATAACACTTTTAACAGAAACCGCGCGTCCTCTTTTTTTCTCAATTATCATTAGAGCGCCTTACAAAGTTTCGGATAAACTGAATTTTACCAAATTATAAGTTTTCTTAAGGACATACAGTAAATATACACCGTAATGTATTTAATGTCCAAAATTAGAGAGACCGTATTATAAAATGTACAAAAATAAATACATGCAGTGAATATGAACCATGATAGAAAAAATAAACGTGATTAGAGAATATAGCCATTGATGCTCCTGGAAACTGTTAAGTATCAATGAGCTGTACAACTTACCAACATCTGACAGAAAACCGCCCGTCAGAAACTTGTATATAAAGCCGAATTATAATTTGGACATGCCTCGAGTAGTTCTATCGCTAAAAGGTCTGTAGGAATAAAAGTGGAAATCTTTTTACAGACTTGGAGTGATTCTGATGAATCTTACTCGACACCTCTTATTTGTTCGTTTTATTTTACAGTTAATAATTTAGAAGAGAGTAGCTGACACTAGACGCGTTCGTATATCTATTGATTTGAAGAAAAAAAAAGATAACTCCAAACCTATGATCTATGACCTATGGTCCTTTATTCCAGAGAAAGAGAGAGAGAGAGAGAGAGAGAGAGAGAGGGGGTGTTCTCTTCCCTCTTTTTGTTATGTTTTCTTTCACTGGGAGCCCGCTGTATTCATTTGGATTCCAGAGCTATTTAGTTTCAATATAGACTATAAGTTTTATGAACTAACGATACAAGGCACGAGGCATGTGTAACCTACCAACACCGACAGTGAAAGATTGCGTCTTTTGTCTACTTCATTACACATTAAATAATTATAACGTCCGCCATATTTTCTGAAATGAAGTATGTTCTTGTTCTTCGGAGAAGTTCGCGGTCGAACTTGGGGATCAGAATAAAAAAAAACTGCAACTAGCGAACCGTGTAGCGCTGTCGATCGCTCTTTTGAGGAGGGCACAATGGGAACTCAATATGCCTACCGCACCTCTGTACAACTATACAAGCGTATACAACACTTTTTTTTTACAAACCATAGACTCGTGTGACAAAGAGAAAGCTACCCCATGCTTGCGAACAACGGCTTTCGATCGTTGGAAAAAAAGCAATACAGAACATAACAAAATACCCAACCCATGTATACAAAATAGACAACTTAGTGTTGAGTCAGAGAAGGGTTAGCACACCCAGTTTGAATCTTATCGTGTAGCTCAGGTTTATCTTGTGTCTCGCTGGTGACCTGATACGAAGATTCTATTGTACAAATATGTCTGTGATAATGATAGAGGAATGCGTATTATTCAAGATCATTAGATGAGATCATGATTAATAGACTCATAATAAACAACGACGAAAGTTTTATCGATAGCAGAAATGCAGTCTTTTTTCCTATTTCTTTCTGGTTTACGGTACTGTTAGATTCAGAAGTACATGTACTTTGTTGACGTTTTGGTTTTATTCATGTTTCTACTTTTCGTAGCACTTTATTTTAAGGACAGAAACGTTGAGCTACATTTGATTCGTTAAACTTTACAAAATGCATATCACATTATAAGGAAGCTCACATCTGCTTTTCAATACTCCACAATCACATGTTCACTGTCAAAATTGTTATTGTAACATTCGGAAATCACCAGTGTTTTGTATTTTTTGCCGTGAAATAGGCTTTTGTTAAGACATGTTTCTTCAGAAATCTCAAATGATGATCTACCGCAGGTGCTGTCACTGTGGCGGTACTAGAATTCAGATGTAGAGAGTCAACCTCTCGACCACATGATAGTACACAAAATTATTTGAAAATGTCTACCTACCCACCTTGTTTTTTCTTTATGATGCGCTAACTAAATCCGAGTTAAAACACTTCCAGTAGGTGCAGACTTAAGAGTTTAGAGGAGACGTGAACCTCAAGTTTTGAAATAAAAGACTATTACTAGAGGCTGGGCGCTGTCTGCCCACTATCGCTACACGTACCGTACCACAATACTTGATCTTCACCCATGTCTGCAGTGTTACTGTATGCACACAGTTATTGCAAACTCGCAACTTAATGTAATACACCTTCACCTGTACCTGCAGTCCCCGATCTCTAGCCTACTTGTCTAGCTGAAGATAACAGTCTTCAGACACCAGCTGTATTTTGATATACTTGCTTCAAGATTCTGCGACTTTATCTAGATCTAGTTACCCTACTGTGGCTGGCGTGACACACTAAATCTACATTAATTTTAGCAGTTAATATTTTTATGGAAATCCAGCTGCTCAGTGGGAAACTGTGATATGCTAAGTCAGAATCGATGTTTTCTGACTTGAATATTTTAATTTTAAGATATTGTCCTTGGTGTCTTGATCCCTAGATCTAATAATTAAACGCTGCGCGACCGTGGTTTGATCAAGCAATATCTATGACCTAATACAAACCTAAAAATCAAAACTAAAAGATAGCATTTTGTGGCTGATCAGTAACTGTTATATCACAGTAGAAAGAATAACATGTTTGCATCAGGAAATTCCAATGAATTTGATGATTCACATCTAACCTCATGTGTTTATCTTAATTCTTTCGATCCTTAAAAACAGTAACAAAATGTGACTCTCATCCTAATAGAAACAAAAACGTCTGATAGTTTCAAACCATAATGATCATTCTAAATACTCGGCATGATATCATGCTATATTGCGGTGTGCATACTTACTGTAATTCAAATATCCATCAAAACGTGGCAATCGATAGCTGCAGATGAATTCAACCCGGAGCACTGAGGATGAAATATTGATCCAGACCTCGATAGAGATTTTCTGCTTTCTTTTGAGATGTTGGGTTAAGGCGTTAATGCAGATTTAAAAAGAAAAAAAAATGCATCATCGTATGCTAGTGATCGAATTCGCACGGGGCAGGCAGGACAGAGCAACTCGAGGTTTTATGGTTTCATTTTGCGGTGGTGGGACGGAATAGACCGTGATAGCTTGGGGGGCCTGAGTGAGAGACGAAAATAAGCAGCTGCAAGGTAGCATGGGCCTGGCATGGCCTGGTGGTAGCGAGAAGAGACTCTGACAACCTCGCAGCGCCGCGACCTCAACAGCTGGGACCACTAGATCTACTACCACAACGAGAAGACAGTATTGTACCATTTCAACAAAAGGTCACCCATTCCCTGTTGGCCCAGCCTGCGTACTGACTGACTCTGTCAAACTCTAAATCTAGAATGACAACATTATGCTACATTAAATTAATGCTCTTGGCCTTTTGTCTGGTTGAGCTAGGGCCTATTAGTGCGTAGACACTTGGGGTAAAACCTCGGACGAAATAATTTTAGCTTTACTCAATCTCCTTTAATTTAACTTTCATTTTACTTTGAATATTTGTTTTCCATGCCAGCTGATGAAGCGAAAGTAGTACTATTGGGGCATCTGATTTTAGAACATATTTTCCGGTCTCACTATCCCTCTCGTAAAGTCATGTGAATCTTTTTTTTTATCAGAATGGTATCACTGTGTACTCATGCATGAAAAGCAAAGCTCCGCTTGGACCAAGGTGTTTATTTGGGCACTTAATAGTGGGTTAAAGAGAGAAACTGGAAGACAAACAGTCAGGTAGACAAGTAGTAGAAAACATGGAGAGAGACTGATTGATGGGGTATTTTTACATGCTCAGATCAGTCCATCGTAGGCGTCGATATGAGGACGGGAGAGAGAGAGGGAGAAAGACGTTTTACAGAATAAATTTAGCGCACAATAAAATGCCAAAAGACGGCCTGTGTTTTGTTTTTCGCCTAATAGTTTGTGCCCAATTTAAGGTTTATGAATTAATTAAAGTCAAACGCTGTGATGTTACTTTTTCAGTCAATAGATCTTTGACTTATTTGCAATTACGAAAGATAACCGTAATTTTGTCCAATCTTTAGGAAAGTGATTTATAAATTTGGATACTAGTTCAAATTCATAATTGTTTTAAATGTGTTTTTACTCGGTTTATCAGAGCTGTGTGATCCATCCACCTATGTAGATGGTAAATTAATAAGTCTTCACGCAACGCGTGCAGCTACGTGAAGAGGTAATCACTCTTCCCAAGCAAAGGATGCTGAATAATAGAAGTGTCACCGGCCGGAGGCTTAGCATCTCCTCGCTTTCAATCTTTCCGCCTTTGTCCTTAGTCTGTTGGCTTGTCTGCCTTCTGTGTTCAGATCTGTCTCGGTCTGTTTCCGCCTCTCCCTGTTTATTTCCTTCTTTATTTTCTTCTTTTCTTTACCTCCATCTCTCTCACACATTTCGGCTGTAAATAAAATTCTACAAGCAAGCGTAATCAGTGCTACCCATGGTGAGGAATAAGGCTGAATGGAAAAAGATATTCGCTGAAAAGTAACCAACAAAATTTAAAAACAAGAACTAATACTCCGTGCTAAGTGACCGAGTGCCAAGAGACGCGGATGGACATTGTGCTGACTGAGAAAACAGGGATGCGAGTTGTCTCACACCGTCGGCTGCAGTGATTTCTCTCTCAACACAACTATGAGCGGGTATTGATGTGAGGGAGGAGGAGGCGCACTGTGGACTGTCGTATCGATCTCCTGTCATGTCGCTTCGGCCAAGCCCCGTGTCGCATAGCAGCTGACCGCCCACACCCCTCCCCTCTTGTTCCCCTTCTTCCTTCCCTATTAGCTGCTTTCTTGGTCTGATCGATAGTGTGTCATAACCTCTAACACATTCCTTGAGTTCATGTACTTTTCCTAGATGGCTGCGTGAAAAACGACCTCTCAAGTAGTTTTCACTTTTACCTATTTCCTAATTAGTGCGTCGAGCTTAGTTATGATCCTGTCTGGATTCCTTCTTTTTATCTTACTTCTTTTTTACCCTTCATTTTTTCGATGCACGCAGTGGATAGAAAATAAATTAAATTAAAAGACTACGGAACAAGAAAAAGATTTTGAATAGCAGTGTTGGCCCCATTGCTCTCAATGCCAGCACTTACGTCAAGCATAATATGACAGGGTTGACATGCGAAGAGAATAGCGTGCTGGGTCGCAAGTGTTGTTTTACACGACTCACAAAAAGTGAAGAAAAGAAGCTGTGTATTAGAGAGAAGGGGAGAAATGTTATTTATTTAGTCCAGGTTTCTATTGCCGGGCTGTAAATAGAAGCCCCTTACCCCACGCGAGATGATATCATAGCTTTCTACAAATATTGCTTAAAAATACGAAATTCAATTAAGATCGGGAAGAAGGAAAGAATGAAATTTGGAAACCACTGACAGGAGGATATGATTGCGTCAATAGGATTAAAAAATTAATCGTTACGATTCATAAGAAGTGCTCACAACATCGCGAAATAAGTGAATGACGGTGATCTAATGAAGAATAACAGCGATCTGAAAATTAAAGAAATTTTACTGTGACTTAGTTATAGGGTAAGCGAAGCAAGGAAGAGGACTTTGGGTGAACACCGCAGAGATAAACCGTTTCATGTGCCAAAACATACGGACGGAAGCCTCGATTATCTCCGTTTAAAAAAACGGAATCAAGCAAATATCCAGAGTGTGAAATCGTAAAAAGGATGCCCAACAATGCAAAGAACTGAGACGGGCCGAATATCAGTTCTAAAGAACGGGGATGAGGATCCCGGAGATACTAGTTTCCACAAGCTTTATTGGTCAGCAAGTAAACTAGTCTCTGCTAGAACGTGTCGCCAACAAAAGAAACCCCCGCTTGGGGTCAACGTAGACCTCAGTCTAGCAGGCTTCTGGGGGTAAATCTCTGTGGAAACGACCTTTCGGAATACAATGGACGTAGGACATGGTGGATGAGAAACTAAAGAGTCACATTTCAGCTACGAGAGAACGAGGCGCTGGGGTTTCTTTTCTTTCTTTAAAGACCGTATATACCCATTCTTGGCGTGAAAACAGATTATTGGTCCACCTAATAGTTTAAAACGGCGCACATCTCTGCCTTGGTCCCATGTCTTAATTCTGATAAACAAGAGTACAACAGCACACAAAAAAATTCGTATATCCACTTAGACATCCTCAAACCCTTCTTTTTTCAGATGAAGACAGTACATGCCTATCCAATAATGTCGGAGGTGCGGTCTTTTAGTGAAAACGCTCTTTCTCAATATATTCCCAAGTTTCACTAAAACCTACAGTGCTCAATGGGTATACGATATTCCTATAAAAAGCACCAGTCGGTCTTATCATTACAAGACTTTTTAGGAATGAGATATGTTGCACCCCTTATAATACTATGGCTTCAAGTGTTACCGATCTGAATAATAGCCCAAATCTCACCGACGATGGAATAGACACGTGCGCCTTTTAATTGTTATTTTTATTTACTTTCATTCTGCTGTAAGTCACTGCTGTAGAGAAAAACACTATATGAAGGAATACCCACGTAAAGCGCTTCAAACATTAGTGTATTAGGCGTTCTATGTCTACAATGCAATAAAGTGTGTATAATGTGGGCAGGTAACACAGTTTTAACGGCTGATAAACAATTAACAAGATTTAATCCGTTTTCCCCTAAATCAAAAATTAAACCTTGCTATCTCTTTCCGTTATTAGTGCGTACCAGCTCGTAGCTTGGTCTTTGTCAGTTTCTAAAGCTGTAACTGTCGGCAACACAGATCTACCCGCACCGTACCCATTATGTTCTCAACGATGCAGCCGCTCACCGGATCACCGATCGAAAACGATTTGCGCATTTTCCAGATCTGTGTTACTAGTGCTAGTTTTGATTGACAAATTCGGCAGTTCAAATAACCATAAATTGATATCTAAATGCACAGTAATTTTGGCAGTCTTTCACTCAACTTGTATTTAAGTTGTCTATTTTCTAACTTTGCGGCCTCTCTCTCTCGGTGGTTTTTTCTGTTGTACATCAATAGTATCTCTAGAGTCATCAACACAAGAGTTACTGTCTGCCTGATACTCAATGCAGACGATATTGTCGCCCTTAGTGTCACGTAGGCCTGCTGCAATCATGATATGCTGACAGACAGACAACGTCTCCCCTTGAGCTTGGGCGATGCTAAGGTTATTCTTGGGGAAACGTAAAAATGTAGAAAACAAAAACATAAAATCTCCATCTCTATTATTATTATTATTGTTATTATTATTAGATTAGAGTTTTGTTTTCTTCGTGTGGAGCATTTCATTTGATTTTTTGTTTGTTTGACGACATACAGCACGTTAACCTGTTTCCTTCACTTCTGATTACCTTTTGTTGTTGGGATCGTGACCGTGTCACCCGGGATTTTGCAA
>BMAT01012661.1:519859-535868 GCA_019649035.1 Elysia marginata
AGGTACAACCAACATGGTGGAGAAAACTAGTTGGTTGATTGGTGAACTTTGTTCTGTAAACATGACTTGTCAATAAAACAGGACTATGGCTTGCAGTAAAGCCTCCATTATAGGATTTACAAATTCTTAATAAACACTTTGTTTCTTAAAAGATTTTCATACTTTTAATGGTTTTATCATAAAAAGTTGTAAGACACAAATATAATCCCTAGTAGAAATACCAAAAATCTAAGGATCCAAGTATGAAACTTTTACTGTTTTAGACCACACAAATCTCAGAAAGTAAACAAAAGCAGCTACCCCGGCGCTAACACACATGGGAATAATGAAAATAACAAAATTCTTAGTGCATTCGTAAAGTGATAGGCTAAATGTCTTGCAATCACTGAATCAGTGCTACTGAGTAAGATGTCAGAAATTCAAATTTGAGGAAACACTTTTTAAAAGTGTATTTCTCTTTTTTTCCTCTGTTTCTTACATCAACAAAATTTAATATCTTTCCACAGAATATTTATTTTCTTGAAATTTTTACATATGAAAGCTCAGAAAAACTGTTTGTTCATAATCAAAATAGCATTGCCCCTGAATGTGAAAATCGCAATATGCGACTCATTTGGCCTGGCTATACGTTGATACATGTACAACATGTTCATGTAGCTTCTGCGTCACATATTCAAATGTATTTTTGTAGATGACATCTGACACAGTGAGCTTCCTTTTTTATTTGAGAGGACTTAGGCTCAAACTTGAAGCAGTTTTTGTTTTTTAATAAACTTTTTATTGTTTTCAACACAGTACCATACATGACACTCATCAAATTAAAAAAAAAATTTTGAAGTTTCTTTCAGTTGTGGTTTTGCCCCATCGATTGCATTTACATCTTCAACATATCACTTAAACAATGAAACAGTCTTATAAAAGCAGCAATTTCCTGTGCTGTCTGCTGTTTTATTCACACCTAAAGTCCACCTTTCATAGATGTTTACTGCTTGCGTCAACCCAGGTGTTTGATACAAGTTAAAAGATACATCATGAGCCGAGGAGCAGAAAAAGCTGTACTGTGAATTGTGATGGCTTGATTTGCTTTTGCGATGGAACTGTTTGCTGGAAAATACTAAACGGCGCCGTTGTAGAGGGTTCAAGTTTCTTCTGTGGGAAAGTGTATATACTGAAAGCATTTGATGGTTTTTCTGGCAATTCTTGATATAACGGGAAGTTAAAGATACTGAAAGCATTGGGGCTTAAAGGAAGAGTCTCTTTACTTTGATTCAACTGTTTCCCTCGCATTTGATGATTTTTGCAGAGTTCGCAGCAGTCACATGGTTTATTAATATTATGCTGAGGTTTGATACCTAGAAATAGAGAGCAAGAAAAAATACATTAAACGCCATGAAGCTTCCTTAGAAAGTTTGCGCAAATTTGTGCATGCAGTATGGTTAAAAAATGTTACTGCTTGTGTTTACTACAAACTTGGATTACTGACTTGAGATTTGGATGGTAGAATTTAAAATGGTACAGTGGATCCTGATAAAGTCAACATCTTGGGACCGAAAAAATGCGTTGACTTTAAAGCAAGAGTTGACTTTGATCATTACAAAGATATAAAGAAATTCAAAGCAAGTGTTGACTTTAATCAAGAGTTTCCCCCTAAAGGTGTTGACTTTAAGTGGACTCCAATGTATATGTTTTGTGTACAGCCTGAATCATCATATTAAAACGATAGTTTGCCTTTTTGCATGTTTTATAGTTTTGATTTTTTAAAAGTTCAGCATTGTCAAAATGATGTTAAAATAATTATTCCTAATTTTACAAAACGATGATTTAGTATGGTACCAGTAGTGATTATAAGTATGTAATACCCTCCTATAGATAACACGGGATTGAGTGAAGCATTGACTTAGTAAGCTACGTTGTTTAATTAAAAGGTAAATGCAAGGAATGTGGCATTAATGCATAATCAAACACTAAAAGTTTAATGGATAAAAAAGAACTTTCACCCTCAATATATGTATTAAACAAATTTCTCCACACTCCCTCCTTTTAAAAGCAAGAGCGTGAAACTGATTTAAAAAATTTTACCAGGTGTAGAGTTGAAAATGGTGGTGATATCATAAGCCAATTCATTTATTTAAACAAAGAAGTGGAAAAAATGGGACAGCTGAAATAGTTGACTTTATCAGGATTACATTGTACGGACAATGTGGAACATGCAGTTCAATTATCTTTGTCAGAATCCATGTCAGTCTTCCAATAAAGGAAAATTTCATGCTGTATAGTTACATTGCATGTAGATGCATCATGCCAAACTCAGTACATGTATAACTATATGTAGTTGCATACTATTTTTATTAGAATATAAAGCCAAAAGTGAAAACTTGGTACAGATGGTGCAGTTTTTAGACATATACATGGTATCAATACACATACTCCTCAAACACAAATCGAGTAGCTCGGCGAAACAGATCATATCTTTCAGCCGTGTCAATTTTAGATATATGGGATCATTATAAGTTACAATTGATGAGTACTATTTCATATAATTCGGCGCAATTGAGCACTCTAAAAATCGTAATTGTAATTAAAAATCAATGCGAAAAATTTTAACAAAGGAGCAATAATATTAATACAACAGTATTGGCACCTCAATTGGTTTCTAAATTGGCTACATTTCGAGTTCCGGTATGTTTTATGATGATTGTGTAAAGGCAATTACGCCAGGTTAGGGATTCTCTATAAATAGATGTATTTCCTTTCCTCGTAATTTTCAATCTAGGCCCTAGCCGTCTCAATGCTTTATATAGTGGAATCCACTTGAAGTCAACACCTTTAAGGGAAACTCTTGCTTAAAGTCAACTCTGTTTCGCAGTTCCATTTTGTATTTTTTTGTATCTTTGCTATGGTTAAAGTCAGATCTTGCGTAAAACGTAAAGTCAACACATGTTTTTAGTCCCGAGGTGTTGACTTTATCAGGATTCCACTGTATTGCTATGTTATTTTAACTTAAAACAATCTCCAAACCTGCTCCAACTTCACAAGCTTCTAGATCATCTTTACCATGTGCTCTGGCGCATTTTTCCTGTCGAATATGTATTGGATGCTCATGGCGTCATGCAGAGCTTTCCTGCTTCTTCTATCGAGAAACTAAGCTTGTGTGTATATTTTTCGTGAGGCAGGTTTAGATGCAGTTATGCCACCGTTAATTTGTTCAAAGCCATTAAGTAATCCTCAAAACGCATTTTTAACTAATCTAAAAGAGGTAGCAATGTGAGGCAGAGAGGGAGAGAGATTTTGCAACGGTAACAAATTAGACCCAATGCCTTTTTTTTATATTTCGTCGTTAGGTATAAACAGTAATGAACAGCTTTAAACAAGGAAATACATGTATATTTATTGAAAAGAATTATTGTAAGCTTAGCACAGATATATATGTATATTTATAACATATTTTCATAATCAGTAATATAGTAATCTAATTCGTAATACACGTAACTATATAATAACTACAATGATAAAAAATAACAATAAATCTGACATTACATAGGTTTATTGGGAGGAGTAAACAAATCATAACGTGAAAGTTAGGACCAATTTAGGTACATGCATTTCAATAGCTATGGTTATGGACATTTAGCGTATGATAAGCATTTTGACAATGTCACCCTTGTGATACATGTATTTGGCCAACAACAAACAATTTAGGAATAAGTAGGCCTATACAGTTCAACAAAATAATGGCACTTAAAGTTTGAACGAAATCTTGACTATAAAATGAAGTTTTGTCTTATCTTTTAAGCTTGGATACTCCAAAAAGCAATAGCACTGACATAAGCGCTAGTATGAGTATGAGCTTTGAAACACACACACACCATCACACACTTTGGGAAGATGTTATTTTGTGGAGATTTGATCACGTCTTTTGATTGTCTTTTTCACTCAACTAAAAGGATATGCCTACAAAACTTACGTTTTCCATGCTTAAAGCAGCCAAATTTCATCGCAATGTTAATAAGACTGTCGCGAGTGTTCAAACACGTACCGGTACCGCCATAAATGTCAAATGATAGACCATGAGCCTGGTGAGGAGTTTTTAAAAAAAATTTGCAATGTTGCGCTGGGATCTCTTAGCTTAAGTCCTAGATCTAGTTCTTAAAATCAGGACTGGTGTTGTAATAAAGGATGAAAATATCTATATACAATAATGGTACATTGTATGCAATTAAGATAAAATTCTATAATCTTTAGTGGAACGAATTTGATTGAATACGGTTGTATTGAATGGAAACCATTTATTGATTTAAAAAACATCTACAATGTAACAGGTTATCAGAGATAAAAGGTGAAATGTACATCGTAAAGCACGTTTCACATGATGCGTTTCCCGCTCGGAATACTCTGGACCGGGGGCATTGGAAAATTTCTGAACCTATTGGCCCTATATTACCAACATCCTTTAACGTACCGGTAATCAGAACGGACCATGGGGAAGCAAAAACCGCCCATAATCTTTCGCACGGGATATACGTCATGTGAAACGAGCTTTTTAATCTAGCCAATGCGCTATGAAATGTTATTTATGAGCTTTCTTTTCAATGAACTTAAGCATCTCGACATAAATCTTGCTTTGCAATTAAATCAATGTAAACTAAGAAAAAGCTTAAGAATATAAATTAATAACAAGAAAAAAGACCATTGATTGTGCGCATGTCAGATTCTTTTTTTTTATTATTATAACCGGTACCCACACTTTTAATGGATCTAGATAGATGATTCTAATCAATGCAAGAAAGGTAGATGAATGATAGGCCTACTGCTGCCAAAAAATATAGGACGGGACGTGTAATCATAATTTTAATATTCATCTTAGATCTAGATCTAGGTCATATATTATAGATATAAATCTAGAATATTAGAGAAGATTACAACTAATCATACCTATAGATATTTTATTCTACAAATTACTATGGACACGATGATGGCATTTTTTCTGCCTTTTTGTGTGCCTTCCCATTGATAATTTTGACTTCTTGAAACAAGCTTTTCCGGTGCCTTCATAAAACGAATTTTGTTCGTTACTGCAACCCATTTGCCCACAACTAAATTTTTATGATATATTAGAGTATAAAACCTATCATGAACTTTCATTTATAAATCATCACGTGATACATTAGGCTTAATTGAAGAGAGAGAGAGAGAGAGAGAGAGAGAGAGAGAGAGAGAGCGAGCAAGGAAAGCATAAAGATAGAGCAAATGTATAATTAAAAATATAACTTATAAGGTCTTATACAGAGCTCATACACAGTGGACCTCGGATCCAACGAACTTCTCGGGAAAATTCATAAAATTCGTGGAAGGCAATGTTTATTGAAAGCCAGGCTTCTTTAAAGTAGCCCAAACAGACAAAAAAAAAAAAGACTACACTATCAATTTTGTGCGTGTACAACATTCTATTAAAATATAAATATCAAACTCGTATGCTTTGCAATACTAGCTTTTTTGCCGCTAAGTTTGGTGTATTGAAACCTTTCTCTCCCTCTGTGATAGCTGAGTTGCTGTTACAAAGGGGCTGGCGTAACAGAAAAACAGGCTAAGAAAAGACCTACCTTTGTTTCAGTTTTACTTCTAGTTCGTTGAAAACGAGGGGGGTTCAAAACCAGTTTGTCCTATAAATTAAAAGTTAGTTTTGAAGAGTTAAGAATATGAAAAAGGACCCTCTTTCAATTCGTTGAATCCAAGTTTGTTGGAGACAAGGTCCACTGTACGGTACTTGAAAAGATAACACTAACAGCAGAAAGAAACTTGTAGGCCTATTTATGCGGACGCAGAGAGAGCTCAGACGACATGTCTCTTTCAGCCGCAAGCCAAGTAGACCTATCCACCCTTCAGCTGCTCTAGAGAATAATTATTGCAGTAGAACTAATCTATACTTCGCTGTTTTAAATCCACATACCGGTGTACACTAAAATCCTGCTATAGAAACTCGATCTAGATGTATATCATCAAGATTCATCTGCATGTTGTGAAGATTTTTTAAAATGGATTTTATGCTTGTATAAAAACGTGTATTTTATGTTTTTTTTAGAACCATGCTAATGTAACGCCTCGAGCTCACATGTGAGGAAAGGTGGAATGCAAATAAATAAACAAACCTTGCAGTAGAAACTCATAGTTAAGGGCCAAAAGAGAAAGTGGGCGAAGAAGAGCCAGACAAACATACACAAACTGAGATGTAAAGATAGATAGATAGATAGATAGAGAGAGAGAGAGCGAGAGAGAGAGAGAGAGAGAGAGAGAGGGGGGGGGAGACGTGTGGACTATGATATTGATAAAGAGGAGGATAAAACAGTTATAGGGAGATAAAAAAAAACAAGGAAAGGGCGTTGATGAGAACTCAAAGACAGGATATTAGACGCTTGAAAGTTAAGCCTGCAGAAAGAAGAAGAAAAATCCGATGCAGTTAATACAACAATATAGAGAGAAAAAGAAAAGTGAGGAACTTTTTAATTAGAGGTCGGCCCATTGTATAATTCTTTACTGGAACCAATTCCATTATTCTTGCTTAAAGCCGCAAAATCACGGAAACTTTACTAGTAACAAAAAACAGCATCAACAACAATACTACTACTACTACTACTACTACTACTACTACTACTACTACTACTACTACTACTACTACTACTACTACTACTACTACTACTACTACTACTATGCCTGGTAGGCCTAATAATAAAAAAAGTAAAGATAATTATAAAAACAAATGCGATTAAAATTCACATTAATAACAACACAATGGTCACAATTACAGCAAAAAGAACGACGACAGCAAACCCACAAAAAACTACAGTAACAACAATAAATACGACAGCTATCAGTTTAAACATTCAACGTGCAGTTCATCTAAAAATATACTAATAATATAAGGCATTGTACTTTTTAAAATTTCTTCTAAATAAAATTTATTCCTGCCCTAAACATGACTACTGATAAAGATTAAAGGCAGAGAGAGAGAGAGAGAGAGAGAGAGAGAGAGAGAGAGAAAAGTCTAAATTTCTCCTTCTGTTACAACAAAGTTTTAAAAAAATCATGAGATAAATAAAGACATTCAGTGTGTATAGTGTATTATAGGTACTTTAAAAGTTTTAACAATAATAGTATTAGTAATAGAAGAAAGAAACATTTAACTGGATAAAAAAGCCGAAGATATCACTAAATGACACAATGACACAGCTATGTTCAAAGCAGTCAAACAGCTCAACCTGAAAAAGAAAAGAATAGAAGATGAAAAATAGTCATTCAGTCAAATGAAAAGCTTAACATATTAGCCGATTTTTAAAGAATAAATTTAAGGTCAAAAGCTGACCAGTTATTGAACCATTCCAAAGGAGCCGAGGAAACTATAGTCTTAACAGTGCGATAACAAAAAAAGATTTAAAAAACAGTAATAAAGCCCCCGGAAAAGACGGTATCAACGCAGAACTACTGAAATATGGTCCGGACAAATTAGACAAGTAGGCCTATAACAAGAACATTAAATGAAACATTCGAGAATCATGAAGCACTTACCAGTGGCAGACTCACGCTATCCCATTCCTATTTAACCAAAAGGTCCACCTAAGAATCTCAGAGCTTTCACACTGCTCAACCCAATCCGAAAAACCCCATCTTCCTATAACTTAGCACGGGCGCACAAATGGCTTGCCGCAAAAACCCTCCAAGAAAAAATCTCAATAAAAATTACAGGAATAGACATGTATGTCGGCGGCATTTGATACTATTACTATCGATAGAAAAGCTCTCCTCGACATTCTCAAAAACATCGTTGCCGAAGAAGAGTTGAGACTTGTACGTTTCCTGCTAAGCAAAACTACTATCGATACTAAGATACACGGGGCCAGTGAAATAAAACCGTTCACAGGCAAAGGACAGCCTTGGCCTTGTGTTGTTCGTTGTATTACCAAGTAGAACATGCCTTGAAAGAACAGGCTAAGACCCACACTACCGAAACCAAAAAGCTAAAAAAAAAAAATACTTTCGGGGAAAATTTCATACGCCGACGACGTAGATATGATTGCATCGAATAACATAGACGTAGAAGAGGTCCAAAAATGTTAGAAAAACACAAACTCTTTGCCAATGTTGAAAGAACAGAATGCATCACACTGAACTGAACTAAAACGAGACCACCAGGAAAATACCAAAAAAAAAAAAAAGTAGGAACACTCATACGCATAGGAGACAGCGAAGATCTCTAACTTGCAAAACTCCAAAACGTTTGGATTTAATGGCGACAAAGTCAAAACCATTACCAAAAAAAAATTTATAATTATAGAGCTTTAGTTAAACCAGTGTTCACATTTAGGCCTAATTGTAGTACATGGGCACTTACAGAAACTGAAGAAAAAAATAGATGCGTTCCATACAAAATAGCTTAAGATTAATAACAAAGAGCTAGGAATAAGACACCCAATGAAAATCACAAATAAACTCCTGCATACAAATGCAAAGAGCACCCACTTTCCATCTTTATCTTAGACAGAGACCCGCAGACGCCTCTTTGGGCACATTCTAAGGAGCGATAAAAAAAAAAATTCGCAAATCAAGCTACGAACAGTTTCCTCAACACACAAGGGCTGAGGAGCAAGTACCGAGGGAGACCAATAACAATATTAACTGTTGTACTTAACAGCTACCTCTCCCGAACAGCAACACCACTCACCCGCAAAAGCTAAAAGGACCTTCACAAACTAAGAGATATTGCACAAGAGAGAGGCCAGTGGAGTGAGATTGCAGCAAGAATTATACAGGAGGGTGCCCAGGCGTCCACCTCGGGTGACTGAGACTCGAGGGGCTGTAAGTCAAGTAAGTCTCAAGTTTTAATAGGACCTAATGGGGAATGGTAAAAAAATTACGCGTGACACAAAAATCTAGACATACATAACACACACACAGATGCTAAAGAGCAACAACAACAACACAAAAACAACAACAACAACAACAACAAAAAACAACAAAAAACAAAACGCGAAAACTACAGGCGACAACGGTGAGAACATGATAAACAATGTTTTGTTGCCAAAAATAATCTCAAGACAACTCCCGTTTCAACATAATACCACATTGCAAGCAGTTGGCCAAAATATGAGCAGCATGATATTTTCAATAAATGACTACTATTATTGTAAAGCATTGCGTGGCTTATTATTGTCATTAAACCAAGTGTATCAAACAAATCTTTACAAAAGTTGCTTTAATTAGTGTCAAAACCGATAATTAAGTCATTGTTTACACAGATATCTTAAAACAGAACTCAAGATGACCCTTCTGAAGTGGCATATTATTTTATGATCACCTCGAATAGACTACAGGGCATCTTTCGGTTCTCTCTTCATCGGAACTAACTTTTCAAAAACCAAACCCGAATACGTAATAGAAACCGCAGAAGTTGAAAGTGAACAGTAGGTTGGCATGAAAAAAATAATAATCGTGTGCTAGGCTTATTCCCACTAGATCTAGTTCGATTGAGGCTCGTTTGAAGCCATTTATTGTGCTTTCACTGGTGCATTGACATGCTATTACAAAGCATTTTAATGTTAAGGGAAATACCCACATAAACTCGTTCGATGATTGCTCCGTTTGGTAAAAAAAATCATGAAACCAGTTATATAAACATTTTTTACTAGTTTTTATTTAAGATTTGGGATTCTTTCTTAAATGCCCTAAACAGTTTATTCTGAAACTTTGGTAATCACAATCGCTGATGAGTTATTACGTCCTTGCTTTTTATCCACACTATTTTCATGTAATGAGATTTTTAAAATTAAAACACCCGTTGTGTTGATTTTACCGACATGTTTTTATAAGTGATAATCTGCACTATTTTGTTTATTTATTAAATGACTAACTTTGCACCTAACAATCAACTTCTATGCTATATGAATAAGACGTGTGTTTAACCACTTACATAAACAGAACGAGTATTTTGGGTGATTCATCTGTAATATTTACGCTACAACTGTAGGCCTAGAAAAGTTAGCTTACCTACAGGTTAACCCCCCCCCAAAAAAAAAACAACAAAAAACAAAAAAAACAAACAAACAACAGATTAGCTTGTTTCCAGCAGAATCTTTGTCTTAGTCACGATTACGGTTAATATATCGGCCAGAGGTATCGGTTGCTAGTTCATCTCCATGCGTCGATTTTAGTCGACGGAATCGAACTGTTTTACAACCCGGCACTGACACCAATTTCATCTTAGACGATTGACGACAGTCAGCTTTCCTAAGATTCTAGATTGTCTCTTGACCCACAGATTCTATCGTTTTTAGAATTTCCACAGATTCTATCGTTTTTAGAATTTTACACCTCTCGAGTTAAACAAGAATGGCATGACCTCGAATCAAACTAGATCTAGAGATTTATAGTGATCTAGATCTAGATTAGGTCTATTTTTCTCCACTGCTTTCTTGTCTTGATTCTTTTTTTTCCGAGTTCGCGTACAGGCCTTCAGCCCCAAGTTCAGGTAATCTCTAGATTTTAGGTCCTAGAGTTAGACCGTGGAGAATCTAGATTAGACAAGTTTCCATTGAGGTTTAACCATTTATAGATTCTAGATGTTTTTGGTTTTCTACAGTTTTAAAGTAGATGGAGTGTTAACTTAATTGCATAGTGATGTAGACTACTAACAATTAGATCTAGATCTAACCGTTTAACAAGGCGCTAATTGCTATAGAGTGATGATGTAACTATTAATGTGCTGTTAATAGGAATCACAGAAAGCCTGATCCGCCATATATGAAAAATGTGTGTGGTGGCTGATATATGTGTTGTTTTTACCGTCCGGTTTGTATACATTTATGTGTTTTTATGATCTAAGATGACAAACTAGTATCAATGTTTTCTTCAGCTTTTACTCTATCGTTTGGTATCCTTCAGTATTACGGTATTTATCACTACATACACCCGTAACGCATTATAAACCCGGTACTGAAAACCGATGGTGGAGCGACCTTCAAACTACACATCTCGCTATTTCGGCCGACGCTCAGCACCAAAACATCGCATCGTGTTAAAATAAAAAGAAGTTTTACAAATGAATTCATGAGCTTTCCATTTGTATCAATTAAGGTAGAACTTTGTAAGTGACCTCGAAAGTCCTGTAATCGGCGTGTGAAAATTAGCTGTTCTTAGAATTCGTGGTCCTTTCGTTTCTGCGTTATATAGCCCTTCAAGTCGGGTACATCATAAGAAAGCGCGACCTCTGACCTCTATTGTATCAAAAATTCAACTGACTGGCTGAATTGGCACCGAGTGATAGGCAATCAAAACAACTTGGCATCCCATGCGTGCGATCCATGAATGGGCTCTTAAGTCCAGTGTTTACCTCATCACTGCCTCGCGGCACAGAGCGGCTTATCAAACAAACAGCTGCGTCGCGAGCACCGCTGAGCTGCTGATAGCCTGTGCTTATTTATGCCGTGTTTCGTTGACCGCTACTTAAGTTTTATTGAAATTGCATTGATGAATTATAAGGCTTTACGTGATCCTTTTTCGTTTGAAATTCAAAAACAAAAACAAAGGTCTCAAGTTTTTTTCAGTTCTCGATGCGCCCACTAAATCGAAGGGAGTCATGTTACAAACTCTCAAATTGACCGTCAACAGTATAATAACACGTCTAGATCTAATCTAGTTTCGTCGCTGCCAATGATATAGTTTAAATAAAAAATAACAATAGAACAGTACACGCTTAGACCATAAACTGCGCTATGTTATCGGTCATTGAACTTCTGTCCCGACCTTGACCGTAACTGCACTAGGCCTACCTTGAGTACCGTCCTACTGATTCTAGGCACATCAAGCTCGAATGGGTGGTCTTTCTATTCTAGACCTTTAATCGATCTGAGGTTGAAAGTTTTTTTAAAATAAGTTAATGTTAAATTTCCTACCACATTTTCATGACTAATTGGTAAATAGGAATATAATAAACTATGAAATAGGTCTCATTTGAAAATCCAGTGGCCTGCAGTAACGGACATGAAATTGATGAAGTTATTTCTCACTCTCAGATCCATATGCGTCTCACCTCTCCTACAAAAGCTCTTTTGTTTGCCAGTTGCATTTTGCATGCATTTCAAAGTTACTTTGTTTGCCTTTGAATGTCATGGGATCAATAGTTTCCCAGCTATTTAAACTTAAAAGAGATAGAAAATATTTTATTTATAGTCTAGACATTTTGTTCGCATGAAAAATCTACTATCTAGGTCTTCTATGAAAATGATTTTCAGATTCAACTTAAAAAGTTACGACCAATGATCTTTTTCTTGGGCATATATATAATAGAAGGTTTGGGGTAGTTTTGAGGTACTAAAAAGTAAAATTATAAAGTTCTATTTATTTGAAGTTTCTCAAACCTGCCTGTATCTGTTTTAGTTGGCTAGAGCTTTCATCTTGCCCACTGTTAACTAGCTAAAAGCTAAGCTTTTCACTTTGTCATGCACATGATCATCATGTATGTATACACAATTATAAAGTGTGTCCCTTGGAATACAATTAAAATCAATACCTTTAAGTTAAAAGGGAAACTCTTGCTTAAAGTCAACCCTGCTTAGCAGTCCCATCTTTCATTACATTTTTGTAATCACCAATGGTTATTATAAGGTGACAGTTATAATTAATGGTTTTCCTGCCCAAGGTGTTGACTTTGTCAGGATTCCACTGCAACTTCCATTAATTAGTAAATTTTAGAGTTTGTAACTCATAATTAAATCATGATCTAGAAATTTTCTTTTGGTATTATGCAATAGTCCTTATTATTGTGCAATAGTCCTTGTCAAGTTGGCTTTGGTTTAGGGATAAACTAATAAAGTAAATCTATTCAAAAGGTCTGACTCTGAGTGAAATTGCCCAGCAACTATTATGAGGAACAAAACTGTTCCATGTTTTTTTTCATTCACTATTTTACTTAATTACAGTTATTCAGGCAGGACATTAGGATAATATAGATATTTATTTGAATTATACTTCACCCATGACATCTCTGGACAGCAGAAGATTGTGTTAGTTTGTTTTTGCCGAGTGCTATGGTACTGTGTTGGACTATGAGTGGGATATGGTTAAATGGACCCAAATAGGCTGTATAATTTTTAACAGTCTTTTCAAATTTAAAAATCAGATTTCCTCATTTGTTGGTGTATTAATTTTCTCAACTCAAAATCTTTTTTTAACAGGTCATAAAGAAGCAAGCCACAAGAACCAAAGTACGCTGTGACATACAGATATATTTTAAATTCAATTTTTTTCGGATATTAATTTCTTAACTTTAGAGCATTTCAAGTCAAACACAAGTGATAAGAAGGGAAGAAAGTAAATACATTTATAAAACCTTGGAAAGCTGCATTTAACTTTAAGGCACAATGAGTGGCAACGTCGATCAAATGGATTTCACAGACGACATAGATAATCTTTGTGACGATATGGATAGCCTGATGGATATGTCAGATCTGGATGACTTGCCCACAGCAATCATTGTCACAAGTGTTCCTTCATCTGTTTTTTTAGATGGAGATTCACAGGTATGCAGTACTATAATCTATCTGTACCAAAAATGCTGTTGTAAAAAGTTGTTACAAAAGTAAAATTGTGAAATAGTGAACACTTTTGAACAAAATGTTATCCTCTTTTATTTTTCTTAAACTAATTTCAGTCAGAAATAAATTTTTAATAGGCCAGAGTTCAGAAGTTTTACACTGAAATAGAAATCCTTATGGCAATTTGAATTGCATGTTTACTTTATAGGTATAATAGATAACCTTTACAGTTGAGACCATATAACGGCTAGTGTTTTAACGCCAACTCCGGTTATAACAGCATTTTTCCACGCTCCTTTTATTTCCCTAAAAAATCAATAAACTTCCACTGCTATGACGGCACCAATGACCATAATTTCTGCTTTAACAGCATTTTGGGTGGGCGTACCTATGAACTAAACAGGCATTGACCAGGCACAAATTGTTAGGCCGTCACTCAAAAACATCTAAGTAATGAATCTCAAGTTCGCAGTGAAATTTATTGAAATTTATGCACTAACTTGATGATTCAGCGGTCATCACAGTCACACCAACTCCCTATTTCCGCCTTTCCTCTCTCAGATCATAGCTTCACCCTTTATAACACCTGCGCAAGACTTACCTGAGTGCCCGTATCGATTTAACAGTCTTGTCTGATACTAACAGTGATATTGCTGATGGGCCTAAAAAGCACCACAGCCTTTTGCCCTTTCCTCTAACCTAACTTGCGCTCTTCATCATAAAAACTATATGTATTAAACTTAAATTTATTTTAAAAAAAAAACTGGTAAAACTTTTGGCCTCTACTTAGCATAGGTGGGGTCTGATAATCATCCAAGCAAGGTTAGAGAGCTTTACTAAAATAATAACTCATGATTCAAGCCTTTTTTTAAGCATTAATTTAAGTCGCCTTTATTGTCTTCTGTTATAATGGAACCTATAAAAAAGTCCCATCAGAGTTCTGCTGTATTATCATGAGGAAAGAAAAGAATAAAACTGTCAAAGGCTATCATCAGTTATTATTTGAGCAATACTCTCTATAGAGACTTTGGAACTGAAAAACATTTTTTTCCCCTGCAGGCCACTTTTGAAAAGATCTTTTTGGATATTGATGGTGAAGCTACGTTTGCATACTTAAAGAACTTCAAGAGGGTGAGAATCCAGTTCTCATCTGCGGACACAGCAGGCATAGCTAGGATAAAAAATGATGGTGCCCATGTTTGTGGCCAGCCTATCAGGTGTTATTTTTTCCAGGTTGGTCATTGTTTTTAAATTCTAATGCAGCTAGAGTTCATCCATAAAACAGCTTGCTTTAGCAGCAACTCAGAGTGAAACTGCTTTTTCCTTCGCCCCTTTATGTTTGCCCTTATGATCAACAGTAAAAGTTTATTGATTGAAACAGCACCATAAATGTTTTTTCTCTTTTGAGGGTGCTGTAGGTATATTTATTTAACAATTAAGGCAGGTAGTTACGAGGTACAAATCATTAGTCTAACGCTTAAAGGAAAATACCAAAGTTTGCCTCTAATGTATTATATTTGTAAGCCAACTTAAGAATTGAGCACTTAATACACCAAGGGTTTGCACTTTAAATTATGAATAGCTCTAAATTTTTTCTTTGTGAATTTGAAATTGGCTTAAAAAGCACATGTTATTTCCCTTGTTCTTCACACAAGGTTTTGTTCCAAGCCATCTTACAACCTGTATGCACCACCTCACGGCTCTACCCACTGTCAGAGTGTGTGTTTTCTCATTTGTTGGCAGACTTGTATTTTCATCATAACAATTCCTTACACACCTAATGTGAGTTCTGAATCTCACCATATTTTTCGTTTACATTATTGTTTACTCTCAACATTTTCCACACAGCTTCGCTCAGTGCCCAGTGACAGTCAGCATCTGCAGCTTCCCAAACCAACCAAGATGTTCCTCATTTCCCCGCCTGCTTCACCTCCAGTAGGATGGGAGTCTGTGCCGGAGTCTGAGCCTGTAGTCAACTATGACCTTCTCCATGCCATTGCCAGTCTTAATCCAGGTACAAATATATGTTGGGCCTGAATTTCTGTTAATGGAACATGCAGTTTTTGATTGGAGACATGGTATTTTGTATGTAATCCACTCCTCCTTATTGAAAAGTTTTTGTTTATTACCAAGCAATTGTTTAATCTGCACTAAAATAATTGGGATTTTTTTTGCTGAGGTTGATTTGAACTGTACAAAAAATAATGGCAGTACAACTACAAGAAAGAGCAAATATCTCTAAGTGATGTACTAAAAAGTAATGTAAATGGATAAACAGCTTTTGCTCATGGGTTCACATTATAAAAATAGAAATTGTTCCTTTTTTTTTTTTAACAAAGAAAATCTTTGGAAATACAGCAGTAGGCATTAAAGAGTGATATTAAAAAGATTTAAAAGGACTTGAAGAATGACAGATCTCTTCAAGGAAT
>BMAT01012661.1:535890-548980 GCA_019649035.1 Elysia marginata
GCCACAACTTCAGGTTCTGAGTCTGATTCAGAGCCACTAATACCTTCAAGTTCATATTCAGAATCGTTGTCCCTCATATCTAACCCTAGATCCACTTCTTCATCACTGAATTCTGCCTCATTTATTATTTGTAATATGTTTGTTAGCTTTCTTCGTCTCTGCCCAGCCAGTAGCAAGTGAAACTAGGGTCTCATTGTTTGAGTAACCATAACTTCTAAAGTTAAAGAGTTGCATCCGGGAAACTCAGCATAAACAAAGATAAGAAGTTATACTAATGTCCGAAACGAAACCCCACACTTCTGGCACATCTAGCTTGAGAAATCGATAGTTAATGTTGATGCGCCAAGGGGTGGCGCATCCGCGTTTGGCAACTGACGGGTGATGCGCCATACGCTGGCACATTCGTAGCAAGTGAGTTAAAGAGTGATATTAAAAAGATTTAAAAAGGACTTGAAGAATGACAGATCTCTTCAAGGAATAAGACATTGAGATATGTGACTAACAAGAGGCATATTTGCAAATCTATAAAGCCCATGACTTGATGGTGATTGTCTTAAGGTCCTTTCAGAGATAACTGACAAAACATACCTCAGAGGCCATCGCCCTCCTGTCTTCTTTTACTTTCTTTTGTTTTTTATCTATTTTGATTTTTATAAAAAAAACTCTGCAATTTTAAGATCTTTCAATAGCTTGAATCAATGTCAATCTAGCAAAAAAAAATTGAAGCAGTTTCTGGGTATGGGATATATTTTAGTAAGTCCAGGTCTATTATTTTCTGCAATTGTTAAAAAAATGTTAAACTTTTGCCTGTGTGTGTATTAACTTTTTAAGGAAACATAATAATAATACGGGTGTCACAGTATCATGTTTCAGTAATCTTGACAGGTAGACGACATTTATAGCCAAGCTTCTACCTTTTTACCTAATTTTGAGATAAATGCAAAATGTATCTCACGTAGATCTGATGACGAATTGATGCAAAGAAATTTGACTACTCATGTAAAAGTTTCCATTGACCAATTCTAGAATTTCTATAGATACAATACATAAAGGCATGCTCATTTTTGGCCTCAATCTGACTTGGACCAAAAAGTATCAGCCTGACGAAACATGGATATATACAGAGGTTGAAGCAATAATAATCTCCAAAGTTTCTGTTTGATTATTTTTTAAGATTTTTTTTTGTTTGAACCACATTTAGTGTAAATACGTTCTTTTCTCTTTTTTTTCACTTGCTTCCCGCCTTTGACTTGACCCATCCCCATTAGGTGAAACTCATGAACTGCAGCCTTCAACAGAAGATGCACCAGCCATTGTTGTCCATTTGTGTGAGGATCCAGTTGGCTTTGGCAATCACAGCAATCTAGGACCCAAGCAGAAAATCATAGGCACACGACGACCAGGTCCCAGCACCAGTTAGAGCTCCTGCCATATATTTCATTGTTTATACAGCATTGATTGATCTTTGTCAGACTCATTTCAAAATGTTTCAATTTGTTCCATTTGTTATTTATTAATGCAATTTCTGTTCAGAGTTTAACCTAAAGCTCCAGCAAAAAAGAAAAGTGCATCAAATCAAAAATGCATTAGAAAACTATTTAGTCTAGGTATATTTCACATTTGAAAGAAATTTATTGAAGTCATGAAGGAAACCAAACCTGAACCTTTTAGCTTTTGTTAAGAGTTGAATGTGTTTTGGTAAATCGAATTTTTTACACTAAATGAAAGCCACGCTTTGTTATTTAAGTCAAGAAGAGAAAGGGTGTTTTTCTTTTGATAAATGATTTAGCAAATCCAGGTTAAGCCTGTCTTAACCCTATAAACAACAAATGTAATTATCAACATTACTCAAATTATGAATGAATCTCAAGGCAAGTTTTATGTTCATGACTTGGGGTTTTGTTTATAGGTTTGAATTTTTTTCAATTTTTTTTTCACTAGTAATAGTAATTCTAGTCAAAATGTCTTAAGATTTTTTGGGGCACACTTCTTTTAAAAAGAAGAGTTGAGTTGAAAAGTATTTCAGGTCATAGATACTCATCACTCATACCATTAAGATGTGATATAACTTATATATGTACAAACTATTTTTTGTTGTGATTTGTTTTGATTGTTACTGTGCCTGAGTTTGTGCCTGTATACTTAATTTTTTTTTCAAATACAGACACCAAATTTCATATTTTATGAGATCAATTTTTTCTCTTTAATTATTAATTGTTATTATTTTGATTGACTCACATTGACATTTGTTATTTAAATTTTCTTAGCGAGACATTGTTATGAAATATATACACATTTTTAAATGGACTTAATTTGTAATCTCTGGCACTCAGTTCTTTCTATATATTTCATCAGCACAGGAATAGATCATTTTTTTAATGAATCATTTATTATGCCTAAACCTAGACATTAGCTCTCTCTGTTTCTCTAGATACAATATCATTTGATAATAATTTAATTTGAGTGAAGAATGAAAGTAAATGGACAACAAACTTGTCAACTCAATGGAGTCACCCACTATAAGCCAGCCTAAATACCTAGAATCGCACCATTTTTGCTAATTTATTTTTGCCTTGTTAAAAAATTAGTAATAAAAAGTTGTAGAGTTTTCAAAGGGAAATCACCAAATTCAAGTAGAAAAGATTCCCTATATTACAATACCAGGATGGCTGCCTTTTGACTGATAGCTGTTTGGGAAAAAATTTCATAATCCGTTCTATTATATGATACAGTGCAACTTGAGCACTCACTTAGGCTGTCATGTCATACTATAAGACACGACTTCATTGATTTGATGAGTAAAAAATATTGCATACTAATCACCTTTATTTGTTTCGGCTTTGATGTGACATCTGTTTGTTTTAAACTGTGAAATGAGGTTTCTATGAGAATTATGCAGCATGCAACATTATAATATGAATATTAATTAAGGTAAATACATTTACACTTGAGCCCTTTATGAGTCCTTAGAATTTACGGGAAAAAAATATAGTTATTTTTTTATGTATGTAAGAAAGAATAACTTTTCATTTTTAATAAACAAAATGCATTGTATTCTGTTATGAAAATGACTCATTTTTCAAATGTATCTTGCAATCTCAGACAAGGCTGACATATCCAAAGCACCATGCAAGAGACCACCAATAAAGAAAGATCAGGGTAAAGATTCATTGTGACCCTTTGAAGTTTTTTCTTCTGCAAATAGTTTCCCCAATTTGATTGCATTTATGCATTTAATTTCCTTTTTTAGTCAAATAAAACTGTCATTTTCTACTTTTGCCAGTACTAAGGGAAGCAATTATAAAGAAATTATAGCTAAATATGTACAGACAGATATTGCGATTGTTATTTGTTTATGAATCATGTTTCCCTCACATAAAAAATGGTTGAGTTTGATAGTAGAGGCAAGTAATAACCTCTAGACCTATGTTGTTCGGTAATGATCCACAGGGGCTAAATCGAAGGACTCTGAAGAACAAATGTCCTGTGTAGATCAAGATAAAGGCAAGGCACTCTTTAAATGTTTCATGGCCAGTCTCATTATGTTGGGTGTCGGAAATTTTTTTTCATTGTGGACATGACTATAGAGCTTTTTGTCAAAAAGGAAATCCTCAAAAGTTTTCACATTTTAACAAGAATTTTTGCGCCTGCAAACTGTGTAGAAACTGAAAAAATGCTTTGTTCAAATAATAAGATCTCAAAACAAAAACGAATAAAGAAAAAAATTTCCTTATCCAGCGTATTTGGACTAGTTGTAAAAGTAATAATTAGTTCGTTTTTCTAAGTTGTATCATATTTATTGTTCTATCTTACCATATGCTTTGGCTGTTTTCCATGGGAAAACATGTTTGTTTTGGTCTTTGAAATGCTTGACCTTATTTCTGTTTATAGGATGAAATAAAACCTTCTAAAATAGAGTGCTGTGATTATATCATGTTTTGCTTAACAAATATTAAGAAGAAAAAGTTAATTCATAAATAACAAATGATTAGCTTTTTTCAACTGACTGAGTTTTACCATTAGTCACTGGTGCAAGTTTATTCTTTAAAAACTCAATAACAGTTTAGTAAGAGAACAGAAAGAAGAAAAAATTCATTTTCATACACTTTTACCCCAAAGGACCTGATTTACCTGACACAGAGCATCAAGCTGAAAATGATGATGGTGAAAATATTCATGAAAAGGAAGGTGAACTACCTTTAAAACTATGTATTTCTTTTGATTTGTTATGTTGTTTACAACTTCTTTAAGTTTATTTAAATTTTACTTTGAATTTAAAAAAATCAACCCTTTTATGATTTGAATTGATATGTTTTTTTTTTTAAAATTTATTTAAAGTGTGCAGTGAAACTTAAGATTGCTCCTTGCTCTCAACAATTTTGTTTTGAACTCTCTTTGATGGTGTGTTTTTGCCTTGCCAACTACATTTGCGCTCAGTATTGTACTGGTTTTGCAATTGCTTTTGTAAAAAGGGTTGTTTTTCAAGGCAGGTAAAATGGGTAATATTTTGACAATTTTTCAAAATAGAAGCACAAGATCCTGTGTGATCAATTAAAGACAAAAAGAAATGTGTGTTTGATTAGGTCAACTAAAGATGTTTATTTATAAACATTAAGCCCCTGAACTTTTGCACCCTGAGCCTTATTTTCCCTTCTACATGGCCTTTTGAGCAAAAATTGTAGATTTAGATCTAGTGATATTGGACTGGATCATCATTTTCATTGTCTGATTTTGGTAAGAAATAGTTGCACTATAATGTATAGGAAAATAAAGCTCATCACGCTTAATCTGTACTGCAGGTACAAAGATAAAGAGCTGTCAACAACTAGACTTTGAATTTTGGTGTCCTTGTCCTTATCACTTAACAATAAGTGAAATACACGCAGATTGTAAAACATCACAATTTTCATCATAGGATCAATCAAACTATCTTGGTGAGCTGTTTATTGTTGACAAGTTTGTCTTCAGTGGGATACAGTGACAATGACTTTTGAAATGTGATGGTGAATCTGTTGTATTCTTAATCGTACATCATGTCAAAGGTGTCTAATGAATGGCTCGGTAGTCTGTCTTGGCTAAGTAAAATTTTACACTCAAAACTTACCTTAGTTTTAGTTTAAGAAACCAGTGCATTCTGTACTGCACAATGTTTTTGTGAAGCCCTTGTACTGCACAATGTTTTTTGTGAAGCCCTTTTTTATCAAGACCATAGGGACTTTTTAGAAACTTGTTTGTTTGAATTTGTGCTAATCAAGCAGATGATAGTGTGTCAGTAACTCTCTTTGGCAAACTAAAGTAACTTGATGTTATATGAAATGTTCCTTTTTCACTAGAAATTTTGTTTTTTTAAATCTTTCATATCAGTCATGAAAACCTGATAACTTTGATACTATTTTATATAAAATCTGTTTGTGCATACCAATATTTTTTATCGGAGTATTTTTTGATTCAAGATGCACTTGGGCAAAATATGGACTAAATATTGTACTTGCCATGTAATAATCAAAATATCTCTCGCTCAGCCCTAAATGTACATGAAGTGTCCATAATATTTATGGGTTTTATGTAATTTATCATTAAATATTAAAATATGAAAAAAAAATTCAAACATTTTTTGTCAGTTAAAAAAAATTTATCTACTTCTATTGTTCTTTTAACTAGAAACATTTGCAAAACTTGAGCATGTAAATGTATAAGAATATCTGAACCTATTTGTGTCATAGGCCTCCTAACCAGAGTAGACAAAATTCTCACGATTGCTCAAAGCTCCTATACTGGTAGGGCTCTCAGCCACTACTCAAGGGGTCAGGTAGGGTTCAATTCCCAGTTGGGGCAAATTTGTATTTGCAACTTCGCCCACTCAGAACCAATTAAGTATCTAGATCTTTTTAGACTCTAGACTCTGCAAGAAAAAAACGAGCAGATCTTATTTGTAAAACAAAATAAAAAAACATATAAGATTATAACCATGCTTGTACCTTTCATTTCAGCTAAGTTAACTTGTGATCTGCCCAAGGAATCCAGCACTACAGAGGATATAAAGAAAGGCAAGCAAAAATGACACCCTCAGGAACTAGGTACAAGGTTCATAACTTGAACGTGAAATTATAAGTAATATTTAATGCATTTGAACTTTAACATTTCAATGACTATTTTTTGGCAAGAAGGATAAAAACATGGCATATTCCCCTAAAATGATATTTCTTTAGAAAAGAAGTGGAAAAAAAACACAAATAGTGCAGTCTATCTATACATAAACATAATGTTTGATATAAAAGAAGTATTGAAGATGTGGATCTAACTTCCAGTTACTTTTATTATGACAATTTATTCCATATTGATGTCTCTAGTGTGTAAACTTTGGAGACATTGATGTGCATTGAAATAATGCCTTCAGCAAAAAGCTTGGTCATTTTTTAGGCTTAATTTTTTTAATACAATCCAGTACAATAAATTTGAACCCCATGGGAACAAAATTTAACTTTAAAGTATTTAAAACTCAAATTATCAGTTTACATAGTTAATATTTAGTAGTACAAAAGTACTGAAAACACACTTATGTATCATAGCTTTAGTTAGTATCAACTTTCATCGTGTCTGATCAGGTGAGCAGTTATTGGGCAAGGTCTTGTAAAACTTTTAATTGTAAAAGTTTAAAGTCATTGAAATTCATCTCAAGGTCACACTAACGTTTTACTTGTAATTATGATGAGAAAGTCATACTAATATAATAAACTTTGGGTACAAATTATATTTAAAAAAAAAATATCCAGCATTATTAGTTGGCAATATCCTGCATCGTATTTTTATACCTGTATTTCTTTTTCAATTGGTAAGCAAACTTGGTTTTTTCCTCTGTCCTTATTGTTAATTTTGATGGGAATTCCAAAATGTTTACCTATGCAGCAAAACTAGGTACAATTATATAAATATAGTTTTTTTGCAGGAGCGATTTTGATTTATTTTCTATGTAGACCTCTTAATGATCTATACAAAGTGTCGGGTGGCCAGTTAAATTGGCCTATAAACGGGAATTCATTTTTAGGACTAAACCTAATGGAAATTATGATGTGTGGCACTTCTAGGGGTTCAACACACAGGTTCAAACTAAATGATTAAACATAATCAAATTTTGAATTAAACTGATTATTTTTGCATTACTGAAAGAAGGTAACATTTACTTATCTTAAAATACGTTGAATCAACAGCTTATTCGAATTCCCAGATTTGAATTATTTGATTTGCTCAAATATTTATTAAGGCCAAGGTCTCTCATTACCATAGTGACTTCAAATTATGACTCACGAACTGGAAAAACAAACTGGACTGCTGTTATTCCGATGATCTTGGATTTTCTATCTTTTTTTCCCTCATCTAAATTTTCTATCCTTTTATCTTCAAAATTACCTATAAAAGATTTATGCTACGGTATACAGAGTTAAAATATCATAAGTCACATTCAGAGGAAAACCAAAAACCAAACCTATGCTGTTATACCATTGTTAAACATTTACTAGCTAGACGATCATGTTACAGTGACAGAATTAGTATGCCTATACAAAAATGAACCAAATGTCCGCTGCCTTGTTTCATAAGTAATCATTAATGAATTTTTTTTATGTGCACTTGTAAATCTTTATGATGTGTTTGATGTTTTTATGCAAATTATGACACTTTCTGTCTTTTTTTTCAGCTTCATGTTGGACCTACTGTTTTAGGAAGCATTGACTTCTTCACTTCTAACTGGGCTATATTAAAAGTAATAAGCAATTTTTAAATATTTTTCTTTATTTCTGTAAATTGAGATTGTTCAAAATTGAGATAGATAATTTTACTTTTGAAAGTTCTTTGCGGATAAATGTGTCACATGAAATAATAAAGTACATGAAGTAGTCTCATTCCCACATAGTCTGTATCATACATCTATAATGTGAATTTGAATTGTAAGAGTTTGAGCGTTCATGCCCCATGATGTTCCTCTTTCCCCATCACATCAAACATTGTTTAATGTTGATATGATATTGTGGGGAGAACAAAGATCTCTTTTCAATTAAAACCATATGTTAAAAAACAATTGCAGGCTTTCTGGGTGGTACTTCTTTTGTATGTATGTTTTCTTCATTTTAAATACTTTTGAAAGGTGCACAAGATATCATCGCCTCAGAGCTGCTTTATTCCATCTCCACTTTTGGTAAAATCAGCGATAACATGCCCAATTGGAAAGTCGTAGTGTATTTTTATAGCTGACTAAAGAAATAAACGAAATTCAGCCTCTCTGCAGAGATGTAATCATTTTAAGAGGCAGTTTTTGTTGGTGAACACAGGTAGATTCAAATTTTCAAAAGCAATTTTCTCAAAAGTAGCAAAACTGAAGATGGAATAAAGCATTTCTCAGGCGACGATATAATTCTCAAACCAATGTATTACAATGCTCTCAATTCCTTAAGACATATAGAGTCTCAAATATTTTTTTTCTATGGCCTTGGGTATGTCATGTGTAGACGTTTAGGAGGAATAATTCTCAAGTACATTTGTAGAGGATGTGATTTTGTTTTTAATTTTGTAAAAATTTCCACCTCCTGCCCCACAGAGAAATGGTCTTATAAATAAAGCCAAGTTTACACAGTGGAATCCACACAAGTCAACATCTTGAAGGGAAACTCTTGCTAAACTCTGTGTGTCAGTTCCATTTTGTATAAATGGTTTAAATTTTGTAATGATGAAAGCCAACCCTTGCTTGAAGTCAGCCCATGGTTTTGGTTCAAAGGTGTTGACTTTACCGGCATTCCACTGTAAAACTTGTTGCTTATTGGTGTCAGAAACAATGTAGGCCTAATACACTCAACTGGTTTTTCCCTCCATATTTGATCTTTGCATGTCAGAGGTATAAGACAGAAAACATCACAAAATTCATTTTTACTGAAGCTTTAAAAATTACTTCATTGCATTACATTTATTGGTAAGTTTGAAGTTAAATATATTAGATAATACTGTGCTAACTGTATTCAAACTCTGTCCCTACCCTCCAGTTTGTAGTACCGGTATACGTGACTGGGTCAGAGAAATCGATACTTTAAACCACTTATTGGTTTTTTTTTTACAGTGCAGGGATGCCATTTTTCAGGCATATAGCCTGAGAAACTGAAAGAACACACAAATTTGAACAAGATTGATCCAATTAACAGTGATAATAAAATTAATGACGCCCTTTTCTATTTTTAAATTTATTGAGAACATAGGGCTAGGGTTTTGTCATTTTGAAAAATTTGAGTGGCATTCTTGATAGAGACTTAAACAATGCTTAATTGACCTTGAGCTTCTTACATGCTGCATAACATGATAAATTAACATAAGTATTTTTTTCTCTATGTTTAATAAGTAAAAATATAATTGTTTTGACAAACGCTGTAAGTTTCCTCACAATGTAGACAGAGGTAGGTGATGCTGAAAGCATGCTTATGGTAAACAAAATTGACAGTAGACAATTTGTTGAAACTTGTGAAAAAATAATTCTAGCACGGTGCATGAAAAATTGTGACCAAAAAGAGTTAAAACTCATTAAATCCCATTACATGTAGTCCAGTTATTAACCATGAAATCGATCAGTATCAAAATGAAGCACCCATAAATTATGGATCTCCAACTTGCTAGCTAAATCAAAAGAGGAAACAGATAAAGATGTAAAGTCTAGAATCTGGCCTTTATTTCAAATATGAAATTTGCCGGTCATGAAAACTCATTGGCTTAATATGTTCTGATTTGCGAAAAGTTCATTTTTCATATGACTTTAGTACATGTAAGTCTAACAAGATTGAAAATGATTGTCTTGATTTGCCATAATGTTAAATGAAGAGCATGATACCGTCAGGTAATACAGTTAAGGGCATTAGTAAAGCAGTTTTGAGTTTCATGAGAAAAAAACACCTTGAGAATGAATTTGCCACTCTCTGATTAAGTAGGCCTACATGTAACTTCTAACACAGTGATTTTGTACCATCATATTGTCATGCTAATGGAAATAAAATCAGGGTATATTTTCAATTGCATATGCAATCTCTTTGAACAAGGATACTATTGCTAGGAGCTTTGAATGTGCTTGACTTTGAATTTATTTTCAATGAATTTTCTTCGTTGTATGTTTTAAGTATTGTTTATGACAAATTATTTTTGTTTCCTCGCTTTTTGACCTAAAACCTTTTGTAAAGTTTTACATGTTGCTACTATATAGTAGGATAAAGATTTGAAAGTTTTAAAACATGATTGGCTTCCTCTGGAAAAGTTCTTTAAGTTTTTGAAAACTGTTTTATCAGTTGAAGTTGGAAGTGTTTTCAGAAAATATGAGTAGATAGTAAAACTTTGTGTAACTTGTATAGTTTTTAAAATTAAATCCCAGAGGGATGTACATGTTAACCTGTTTGTACTGCATGTATGTATATTTCGAAAAAACACCAGATTTGTAGTAGCTTGCATCATTTAAAATAAATAGATGTTTCTCTAACCCATATAATACTATATATAAAGCAAATGAATTGAAAGTTGGTGTCCCTGCTCACATGAAGTGAATTTTCCGTCTTGTTTGATTTTTTATGAGCACCATTTTTTTTGCTCTTTGCGTTTATAAGTTTTTAAAGTAAATATCTTCTTTTTCTTTCTTTTTTATATTATTTACAATTTCAACTTAAGTTGAATAGACTCATTTTGTCTTTTCTGTATGCCAAAACACAATTCTCAGTGAACCACATAGCTGACATAGTGACATGACTTTCATCTTTGCGATTTTGACTTATTAATTTATTGGTTCGTTACTAGGCACTCCAGTCTTTAATATGCATTTTTCTTTGCTATCAGGTTGCACTCCAATGAAATGCTGTAAAACTTGCTTGCTCATTGTGTAGAATTTATTCCAAAAGATAACATTAGAAATATCTGTAGGAGAAAGTCACAGTAAATGCCATGAATGCTGAACCTGTAAGTTAGAGATGTATGAATATGTACATGTATGGATATGGGCATATGTCTTTCAACCATCCACATAAAGTTTGCTGGTAGAACTTTGAGTAGAAAATCTTCTGTCGCTTTTTTAAAATTAAACCAAAAGAAGTCCAATATCTTTCATATAATTATGATATGTGTAATGGTTAAAAATTTCCAGTGCATGAAAGCTGAGAAATAAGCCTTGTGTAACTGAATTATCAACTCTGTGGAAACTAAAACTTCCTTGATCATCAAATTTGGAAGACATATACTAAACCTAGATATTGAAACTCTATGCAGTATTTTCAATACTTTTCACTTCATGGATAAATTTCATAGAAGGGTAAATAGCTTTAATTGGTCTTGACATTAAATTGACCTATTAAACCAGTACATATAATTGTTATGTTTCGTATTATGTATAAGATGTTTCTGTGAAATCCCAAAAGAGCAATAAATATGCCTATGCCATACAAAAATGTTTCAGCAGCGATAAATGTTTTTCTAGAAAGCATAGAACATTTAAGTTCAATATATGTACATGCTCATTTTTGTACAGCCATGCACACATACATATGGTTTAAGAGCTGGTATCCATCATGACAGAAACGAACCAACCGGACCAACCACTTATACATGTACACGTAGTGAGGTCGTTTCCTTTGTGTGTTTCACCTAACAAGGCCAACTCAAAATTTCAAGCAAAGATGTCTAGCTCTAGGAGTAGAAATATACCTTTTAGTTTTAGGCTTTATTTATTAAAAAAAATATATAAAATCTTTGTCATCATATCTACTCTACTGCACATAGACTTTGCTAATTTTAGGACGCCAATCATGAAATGATAACGATTTTATAAAAAAAATGATTTTAAAAAGTAATTTTTATTTGCCCACAGCAGGCTTGTGCTTGATGACTCATCGAAACGACCCGACAAAATTAGCGCAAACCCTTATTCCAACCGACCCAGAAAAGGTGGTTACAGTCGGGTTGTTTTAGTGGAAATACACAGACCGTTTTGTCTTATGATTTCTTTGTTGCAAGTTCATGCACTATTTCTCCTGCCAACTCGACTAGTTCTCGTATCTTCACTGAAAGATGTGCCCACTTTTGTCTGGTCTAAGCAATGCTATGGATTTTCATTGTCTTATAGTTTAGGACAACTGGCATAGCTGTTAAAGATCCTCCTGTAAACTTTTCTCCTTGGGGGAAAGAAGTAACCAGCCATCGCTTTGTTAGGGGGAAATCATTGTCACGTTTTAAGATGTGCCCAAATCGGTGCCACCAACTTTCTAATATGAGAACTGAGAGAGGCTTCGCGTTGCATTTCTTGAATAAAGATTCCTTTGTCATGTTCACTGGATACCTGATGTTAAGAACCTTTTTTAACCTGTTTTCTGTGAAATGCGTCCATCTTTTGTTCTTCTGTTTGTTTTAGTGCCTATGTACGTTAACACTGATTCAAGTAGTATTCGATACAGTTCAAGTTTTATTTTCCTTCTAAATTTATCCCTCTGTTATAAAAAAGTTTCGAATTTACAGAAGACTGCTGTGGACAGTTGTTTCCTTTCCCTCTACGTCTTCTCTATCTCCTATACGTGTCCCTACTTTCTTTGTGCTTTTCCATTACATCTAGTTTCTTTAAAAAATTGTAAACTCAGCCACATGGAAAGATTACCTACCCGGGAGTATGAAAAAAAGGAACAAGAAAGATAATTGTACATACGTGTACATAAAACAGAATTGTCGGTTGGTGAAAACGGCTTTAAATTTTCAATCTCCAAAACAGTTTGTGTCCATTTCCACAATCGAAGGCTTTATACCGAACCCCTTCTCTTTCGGAATGACAAGCTATTCCTGTGAAGGAAGAGACAAAATTTCTGGGCATCACATTCGATAAAAAGTTCACTTTTCAAAATCACACCTCTCTTTTAAAAAATAAAATGTCAATTAGCCCCAAATATACTACATGTTGTGGGCTACACTGACTGGGATGCAGATAAAAACACTCTTTTAAAACTTTCTCGAGCTCTAATTCGATAGAAACTGCACTGTGGATCCACTGTATATGGATCTGCCAAAAATCACATACTGAAACAGCTAGATCCAATNNNNA
>BMAT01012661.1:581260-591590 GCA_019649035.1 Elysia marginata
AGCAGCAGCAGCAGTAGTAGTAGTAGTAGTAGTATCCTAGTAGTAGTAGTAATAGAAGGAGAAGTACTACTAGTAGTAATAGTAGTAGTAGTAGTAGTAGTAGTAGTAATAGTAGTAGTAGTAGTAGTAGTAGTAGTAATAGTAGTAGAATAGCTAGTAGTAGTAATAATAGTACTCGTAGTAGTAGTAGTAGCAGTAGTAATATTAGTAGTTGTAGTAGTAGTAATAGTAGTAGTACCAGCAGTGGTAGTAGTGACAGTAGTAGTAGTAGTAGTAGTAGTAGTAGTAGTAGTAGCAGTAGTAATATTAGTAGTTGTAGTAGTGATAGTAGTAGTACCAGCAGTGGTAGTAGTGACAATAGTAGTAGTAGAAGTAGTAGTAGTAGTAGTAGTAGTAGTAGCAGCAGCAGTTGTAGTAGTAGTCTTGGTAGTAGCCCATAAGTGATAGTAGTATTAGTAGTAAGTATACTAAGAGTAATTGTTGTGGTAGCATTGTGATAATAGAAGGAGTAAATGTAGTGAAACTAGCATCTGCACTAGTATAAATAAGGAGGAAAATGCGAGAATTTGCAGTGGTAATGTTAATGGTAAAGCAGCAGTGCGTAATATTAATAGGTTTAATGTATGAGTACATATTTCATGACATCAGTGGATCGACAGTATAAACATTTTTTGGACAATATTTGAACACAACCTCTGATTTCGCTAATTTTGATTTAACTAATTTTTCCACAGCATTCTCTGTCAGGTTTATTACCAAGCGGTATATTGGAGAATACGACCCTCTTCTTGGTGAGTACTGAGGAGTTTCATCCCTAAAAACGAATAGTTAAATAAAGAAAATAATACAAAAGAGGTTTTACCCTCCGTGTAAAGCCAGTGTATCTATCTAAATCGGAGTTGGCAAAAGATATAGGTAAACAACTGCATTTAGTTCCCATGTTCACTTTGGATTGTATGACTTGTCGCACTCGCACACGCCTTACTCATTTGAACCCTAATAACTTGCATTTAAAACTAAAGCCGTTAATTTGGGACTACCTCTGGTTATTCCGTTGTCATTAATTGGACATTTTGAAAATTGAATTCATTTTTTTATTTCGTCTGTTCTTTTACTATTTCAGATTAAAATTTAATTTTTTACAATCATTATAAGTAATAACCTTAATAATGTTCCACCTTTGGTAATTTCTGTACCAAGTATGTCAGCGTTTTGAAATGCGAAAATTGCACCTTGCGTTCCCATTTGGATTGGTCAATAGGATCTTTTAACTCTTCAGTCTCCGTACTTTAACAGTTTTTTTTTATCATCTCACCATGTTTTGTAATAGTTTGATACCTTCCATTTTAGTACTAAGTTTATGTATCACTCACTGTTATCTCTGTTCTGTATCCAGAGCGGATTTACACCTGTCAGAGGACAATCGCGGATTCTCCAGTAGACTTTGAGATATGGGACACAGCAGGGATCGTACGTACTAAACACGTTTTTTAATGAACAACAACAAAGTGCTGAAAATCGCCTAAAGCTCAACTAAGCTTTCTTGCCTTACCGTTGCAAATGACGGCCATATATGTTTATCTTTCGTTATCTCCCTTTTTTGTCTCTCTTCCTATTCTTTCTGTCTGCCTGTCTATACCTGTATCTTCTTCTGTTCTCGCCCTCTTTCACTATCCCTCACTCTGACTCATTCATGCTCTACCTTTAACTCTTCCTTTCTTTTTCTGTTCAATTTAGCAATTTATTCACTTAAGTCAAAGTTTTCAAATCTAAACCGTGTTGACTGCAAACTGATAAAACTTATTTTATATTAACGTCATCTCTAAATATACGGTACACCATGGCGAGTATTTGGTTTTTCTAACCATTCAGATCCAATCAACATTTGTAGAACATGCACATTATTTTATAAGTTTATTCAACAAACACAGCACAGGCATTGATAGAAACGTAGGCCTAAGGGCTAAGTTTGTGACAAACAGCTGCAATGCACTTACACCACAAGGGATGGGTCCACAGAAAAAGGAGGTTTAAATTGAAGGTGGATCAACTAACACCTGAACTAATCAAAGAATAAAACAATTAACTTCCGTTTTCTATGATTGTGAACATTATACTCTATGGAGTTAGAGAGCTTGCCGGAAGGCGATGTTTACATTGTGGATAAAACATTATCTGGCATGTTGAAATATATACGAGTAAAAAAACCACCTGTTTAAACTTATCATTTAACTCTTTGGATCGAAGGTTCCGTTTATTCTGTAACGCAAGTGGAATTTTTATATCAACTCAAATAGGTTTTTTATCATTCAAGCAAAAAAGAAAACTCAAAATTTTAAAAAATTTACTGCTATTAGTTCAATTTCATACTGTCTTGTGCAAGTTGTTAATTACACAAGGAAATTTAAAAAATGTGATTATAAAAGTATGAATTCATAGTTACTATTGTTATAACTTTTATATTTATTTGACCTCTCACACATTCTCATGTCCGGGTGATTAAGATCGTGTTTCATAAAGCCACCGAATTGTTTCATTCTAAATCCAAACATGCCAAACTTAGGCAGTTTAGAAATCTTCTACGTCGTCATGACAGAGTCTCGATAAAATCCTCAGGAATTTACAAGTATATTTGCAAACCAAGAACACTTTTGAGCACTTAAGCTTTGAAAAACTGACATTTGAATATTGAAATATGCGTACAGAGACAAATCTCAGAGAACTTTAACAAATAACATGCCTAGCTCTGATAGGCTTATTGGGGATGAAACAAAAGCTTCGAGTAAACATATATCGAAACGGATAGAGAAGATGAGAAGATAGGGGATCAACGAGAGTCAAGGAGAAGAAATAAAGCATATAATAGTTAGATTGATTTAACATATTTATGAAAAACCCTTATAACGCATGGAATCACAAATTCAGATTGATGGTATATATAACGATAGCTAGTATCAATGCTTGGTTGATAGAGAAAAAGAGAGGTAGTTTGATATCCTAGTTCGCAAATATGTGAAAAAAAAACCAAATTGTTAAGAATCACTCCATTTTGCCACAATTAGTTCTTAACACTTTGAAATACTGCTTTTCAGAATGAAAACAGCAAGCTGAAGGAACAGATACGCTGGGCAGACGCTATCATCCTCATGTACGACGTCACCGACCGCTGCAGTTTCAACGAGTGCAGCCGTCTCAAGTTCCTCGTGAACGCCTACTCCAGGTCGAGCCGGCGACGCAAGGCGGCAAGTGACCCGAACTCCGAACCCGCCCCGGGCACCGTCCCCGTGGCACTGGTGGGCAACAAGAAGGACCGAGACCAAGATCGAATGGTGCCTGCCACAGAGGGCGCTGAGCGCTCGTCACAGCTCAGTTGCGTCAGCTTCCAAGAAGTTTCTGTGCAGGAAGACGTCGATGAGGTCACTGACGTGCTAGAGGAGCTTTACCAGACCTACCGGAAACACCGAAAGTCCAGAACGTCTTTGGTAGCCAATTCACTGACAGCATCTAAATTCTCGCTTCTGTTTTCTGGGGACCCCGAAAGGCTCACTGGTGGTTCGAGCTCAGACGAAGACAACAATCATGACAGTTGTAACAGTAATAAAACTTCCGGCAGAGAAAGAGCCAACAGCGGCAACAGCAAAGGCGCAAATGCCGACACGAGTGCAAGTAGAGGTTTATTGGGAAGGAGGGTGACCCTAAGTAATACTTCCGCGGACGCTCCAAGTGAAGAGTGGATTAAGGCTAGGTCCAGAAGGAGGGAAGCTTTTTATACAATTCACTGACATAATACATCATCATGCTGGCTGACGTAGAGTTCAAGGTCTATCAGTGATGAAAATTCAATAAAACAAAAAAAAAGAACCTTGTAAATTGTATGGGTCTAGGTAATACAAGAACATTCAATTGTCAATTTAATGTTTTGCTACTACAGGGATTACCTTTGAAGTTAATCACCATTCTCTGCTTCTCTTACATTTTTACATACGTCAATCTTTGCAACGATCAAAATCATTTTAATGTGGTATATTTCTCGTGTTTATCATTACCAACCTTTCTCCTTATAACATCATCCTCACTACCACCACCATCATATTCATCACACCTTCCCCTTTTCATGATCCTTCTACTTCTCATCATTGTTATCATCACCATCTGCCTTCTCTTCACCCCCCCCCCTTTTATTACTACCAGGTGCATTGTGATTTCCTCTCTGTTACAGAAATAAAAATAAAAAATTGTACAAATATTGTTGCCACAGCTTTTGATTGAGACAAATCATTCAATATCTTATTAAAATGCGCCAACGCAATAGCACTTTGCAGTTCATGACAAACAGCGAGATTTTATGGGGAAGTTCTTAATTAATGACGAATTTGATTACATCTACAGATAAATTTCACTTAACTTTCGTTTTAGCTCCCATTGGACATGTAGCTTAATAAAAACATTTGGCTTTCATTTGAAAATATAGCTAAAGACTCAGATATCGCATAATTTTATTTGAGAAAGTAAATTTATTCATCTTTTTTGGTAAGATCTTCTCACACAAAAATGATAAATTTACACTTTTTTCAATGCTTGGAAACTCAGAAAAAATGCATTATTCGAAATATCTACAAGTTAAATGGAACTTATGACGACTATGACTAGATATATATGTGTTTCAAATAAAGTTTTGAGAATTTTAGAAATTCGTGTTTAACATTATGACTGAGGTTTTGATAGATGGGTATATAAATGAGAAAAAAAACACAAAAGGAACGGTGTTACTGTAAAAAAGTACAATACACAGTTTCACCGTAAGAACATTGAAATTGAAGCATCTTTTAAAATACAGCCTAATTTCGTATACAATGTTAAAGATTCTTTTGGACCCGTATATCTACTGAGCCAAGAACAAACAGTTCATAACGACAAAAACTTAGGCCAATGTTTAAATTACTTTTTTGCATTTTCAATTAGGAATTCGCATCAACGTCTTAGAATCATGACATCATGGGTGCAGCCTAAAGGTTTGGCAATGCAAATTTAAGCAAAAATGATAGCAGTCAAACACAAAAGAATAAAGAAAGAATATTTATCAGAAACAATTTTAGGACAATAAAAAAACAGCATGAAATATGTCGAGGAAGAACTAAAAAGAATTACTAACAGATGCAAAAACAAAACAAAACCAAAAACAAAATCAACGCAAATAAAAAAAATACAATCTATCAAGCAAAAATGTTAAATAAGGCAAGATAGACCAACTTGTTAGGACAAATTTTGAAGACTACGACACCCTTAAAAAGTTGGTTTCATAATTCATAACCGTTATATTGAGGCAATCACTTTTTCAACAGACTTAACTACGTTTCATAAGCATACTAAATCTCACATTAAGCTCAGAATATTGAATCCCAATGTCGACACTGTGCCAAAAAAAAAATAACAACAACAACAACAACAACAACAAGAAAATCCCCATTCTTAGGTGTGCCAACAGAATTTTTATACTTGATATGTAAAAGATAAAGCGTATCGTGTTAAGCTTTCCGGACAGTCATAACAAAGGGTTGCGAGGAAAGAGGACTTGTCTCACGTTGCGGCTTAGCATTAAACAGACTGGGATGAGGGAGAAACGGGAATCTCTAGTCTACTCAATGGGAAGTGCAGAGTGAGGAGGAGAGAGACGGGTATTTATATAAAAAAATCAACAGATATTGATACATCAATGCTTAAACAGTACCACATAATATTATTGTCACGGCATTTTTTAAGATAACCAGCCACATCACGACTACTAGTACTAGCGCTGCTACAACAAAAAGAAACACACACACATGTAACCTAGACAAGAAAGCTAAACCAACAAGAAACGAGACAATTAAACTAAACAATATAGATTTCGACAAATATCAGAATATCCAATGAAACAACCCTAATATAAAGCAAAAACCTCCAGATTAATCTCAAACTAAAACGTAATTGATATTTACACAACACAACAAAAAAACGGCTTAGAATGTAGAATTATATAATCATGCACTAGTCATGACTTGATAAATGTATATATCACAAAAAAGGCTTGGAGAAAAATTTTCGAATAATACCATAACGTGCTATCTTGCCTGTTACCTGGTACCCGATCAGCTGCACGTGATCTGTTCGGTGATACTCCAGGCCTCCTTCTCCTCTCGTACTTCATTCTATTGAACACAGAACCTCGTTACTTTCAGATCACGTAGAGATAGGTAGGCTGAAAAGGTGGAGGAAAGAAAACCCACGAGAACGTCTTACTCGTAGGTGAGTAACTGTACCGTTGGGCCGTTCAAGCGCGTGCGTAGGTTTTGCTCTTTTCTTTTTTTGCGCTTGCTCTCCCTTTCTTTCTTTTCCTTAACTCTCTCCGTGTGTGCCTTGCCATGCATAGCGCTTGACAACTTCCACAGCGGTAGATCTAGATCTAGATCTTCTCACGAAGGTGCCGAAAACGAACAAACAGAACAGGAAGCTTCGTCTTAATTAAAGGAGCAATTCGAGGAGGCTGCTCAGTAAGTTGATTGGAAGTGAGCAGGAAAATTTTCTGTTGGGATGTTTACATTCGAAATCTTTATAGAAACGGGAGTCCCTGCGATTTTCAGTTTCTCTAGATTAATATAAAGTTACGTTGAGGTTATGAATGAAAAAACAAAATTTCCTTTTCTTTGAGACTGCTTTCAATGCATCCAGATCTAGTTCATTAATACAGATCTATCAAACATAGCTATAGTTTATAATCTGTGGCCGCTAGAACAGTGCTAGTTAAAATAAAAAAACCTTTTTTTTATCTTTGCATCTCTCTTAAAAATTACTAGCTTATTTTACTGATGAGAATACAGTTTTAATCGGTGTATTTACGTATTTTATTCGATATGTTAGATTGTTGGACGAGCTGGATTGTTTTGAAAACCACATTAAAGGATTAATAAGCTCCAGTTGTAAGACTGTGGTAAGTTCAACTTTGACATCTTATTATTTTAGTCGAAAATATTTTTCATGTAAATAAATTATTTGCCTCTGCCATGGAACCTATCATTGTGAGCCTAGCCTTTGGCCGCCTGTCTTGGAATAATATACAATGGATTACACTTATGTAATACGCATAGATTTTAAGACCCTCACACAAAAAGATAACCTAAAGATTGCCTTATCAACAATTGGAAAGAGAGTCCCCGAATAGTAAGTGTTGTGTGCGGCAGCAGCGACTGTGATTCCTTCTCTCTCCCAAGGCTTGACGAGTAAGAGATACACAAGATTCCTCCAACTAAGCCACATGCACATTTTAAACTTAAAGGCTTAAGTTAAGTTTTAGTTTATGGGACTGTTTCAGTACTAACCTTTTTTGTCTGTAAACTCAGGAAGTGGGCTCACCAGCGAACTCTTCTGCTGGCGTCCAGAATTCTGGCCTTTTTCGTCGCCGTGAATACAAGCCTAAAAACTCACCATTGTCCAAGGGGAACTACTCTAGAAGAATTTTAAAAAGTTCATGGAACAGTCCCATACAAAACATTCAAAGAAATGTCTTTACATTTTACCTTTCTGCTTTTTACATTATCCTTTATGAAACAAACCCATTGCATTGTCACAGTGACAACTCTGTTCTTTAACCTATATAAACAGCAACAATACAAAATTTCATACCGGCATCTCTTCCTTGTTCATTTTACTTTTAAGTCGTCATGTAGGCTATCATGCACGACGCTCTCATTATTTCTTCAGCAATGCTTGAGTTTTAGAAGGTATCAGTTTCGATCAATGGTGATTTTGTTTGAACTATCTCGTATAGCTACAAAGTATATCTACCCAATGTACGTTGCACATGGTTTAAGGTTTAAGAAAAGCATTGTCTGAGATCAGAAGTAACTCAACTTATTTTTAAAATAATAGGAAAGACTGTCATGAACTTCCGAGCTTCAAAAATGTCTGAAGATTACCCCAATCACTAAATATAAAAAGCGAATAAAAAATGTAACCAACCTCGATTTGATTGAACGGATACATGGTTTTGTAAAGCATGGTGAAAAAAGAAAACCATACTGTACTAGAAATACTACTACTACTACTACTACTACTACTACTACTACTACTACTACTACTACTACTACTACTACTACTACTACTAATTTTATAACGAATCTTCAAATGATTTTTGCCATGCAAATCTCTAAAAACTAAAAGAGAAGTGTGATAAATTAACAATATTTAACGCTTGGAGGCTACAAGAGTTCATCCTGTAAAATATCAGTGACTTACAATGTGAAAGTTGCGACATTTTGAGGTGCTGAAAGATATAATATCTGCCGGCCTTTAGATCTATCTGTCTCGGTACCAGTTTTTTTCTATTGCTCATAATGAAAATGATTGCACGTGCTGAAATCGGGTGAGTGGTACAGTGCCAAAAGTGCTTTACATATTACACAACGAACATAAGTATTTGGGTACTGAGCCAATTAACCTCTCTCAGACAGAGCAAAGTTCACTTGCAGTGCACCCTTCATATGCCATTAACAAACTGGATAGGGTTTCATAGCAAAAAAAAAGCTACCGTTAAATTATTAAAAACCATTAGCCTCTCTTTCCCTCTGCTAAAATCCGTTCCACGCTTTGTGTCTATACCCTTTCTTTCTCTCTCTTCATGGGAAGCACTTCAAGACATCTATACCGTTTCTTTCTCTCTCTTCATCTGAAGCACTTCAAGTCACTGAGAGCTTCTCAGGTGATGATTCAACCAAACCAGGTTATCACTGGGTAACGAAAAACTCTCTGTAAACCCTTTACTTCTAGATTATTCAGCATGCGATTCGAAGATCTACTGATATGCCAGGAAACTCATTGTGTATGTTTGTAACAAAATGTGGCAGATGACGCCATTTTGGGCAGAAAACCGAATATTTTTATTTATTTACTTAAAGAATGGTGCACAAAGCTAGGGATAGTTTAATAACTAGGATACATTTTTCATTTTCTTCCTTTTCATACTCAGAAAGTTTACTCTCCCTGATTGATTCGACTGTTATCATTTCAAGTCTGATTGGAGTTGCTAGAACTAGAATAATGATAATGAAATACAAGCGTTTTTGCTGACAAGCCGGTAAACCTAAGTTTATTTGAGTGTGAAACACTTGGTACTAAACCGCGTTAAAAACAACATTTAAAATTGTAACTCAACTCAAACAATTCTGCAATAAGAAGTGTGTAATTAAGGGTTAGAGATATGAAAACTTCTCGATACATAAGGGTTTGCGGAAAAGATATAACCTAATACTTTTTTAATGATTGTTAACATGATAGATATCTTATAATATATTCTATTTACTATTTGATTATTGGCTCGCTTTATAACGTTTTTTATATTTGTATAAAACGCATGAAAACATCCACGGTTTTTTTGCATTTAGTTTTGGGTTTAGAAAAGCCTATAAGTATCCTCAACGTTACAACATTATTTTGTGTTTACAAAAGAATTTTAGAAAGATAATGGAAGTGTAAAAGTAGATAAAACACGTTCCTACAATAAAAAAAATTCCTAAAAAGTTTCAAAAAGTTCTAGGACTGCTCTAAAACTTTTCTCCTTAAGCACCTACGCTGGGCATAAAATTTGAGCAGCAGTTAATAAAAAAGTTCCATGAAAGTCGTGCAAACCCCCTGAAACCTATTTTGACATTATTTTAACAATTTTCCCCCCACTCCGTTTACCTGTAAAAAACGTGGGAAAAGTTAGCGAGGAGTAAATAATGTGTTATACTCAAACGTTTGCAGGCACAGATAATAAGTCAAACTCAGACCTGCCCAATCGTTAGCATCTTGTGAAAAAATACGCAAAACATGAAAAAAAAAACGAAGCCAGAGATTCCCGACAAGCCGAAGAGAAACCCGGATACCAGGGAGTAGAGAGGGATGTAAAAACAATTCAAGAATAAATCAGCTTTACTGTTGCTGTTCGTCACTGATTCAGCTCTGCAAAACACATCTGAAAAGTTTGTTCACATTTCGTTTCTTTAGAGGCTTTCCCATTAGGCTACGATACTTTACTGCTATATACAGTGTATCCCTTTTTAAATGTAATTATTGGAAAATTTCTAAACTTAAAGTCAGTTCATGGACCATACCGCATTCTTTGTTTTTACTGACTCCAAAATGCACGAAAGCAATAAATAACTCTGAAAAAGACACATAAACTGTGAGTCTAACAATACTTTGTCAAAATCGCCTGTCTTTAAAATGAAAAAGGAGAAAAGGTGTATTTTATGAAAATAGTAGGTTGTATATTTTTAAACGAGGCACAGGCTAGAATAGAATATAAAATTGTTTT
>BMAT01012661.1:604254-616754 GCA_019649035.1 Elysia marginata
GAGAGAGAGAGAGAGAGAGAGAGAGAGAAAGAGAGAGAGAAGGGAGAAGATGTAAACCATGACAAAAATGAGGATGAAATGGCGGGGCAGATTATCGCAGATCTAGGTCGAGGTTTGTGACCTCAAATTTGGAAATAGCAATCAAAATTCAATCTGAGAAAGGTCCTTTTCGATATTTCCAATCTGAATACGCTCCAACCTCTTGATTCGAAGCCTAAATATCAAGCCATTATTACATTTTCAGTCAAACTTCTCTCATAAGTCATTACAACAGCCATCACTTTCTTCAGATTGTTTAAATCCTCAGAGCGCCAGTGGCTCATAAGGTTAGAGCGCCGTGCTAGACCAGCTCTGTGGCCTAGCGGTAACACACTCTCTCAGAGATCGGGAGATGCGTGGTTCGATCCCCGACCGAGTCAAACCAAGAACTTTATAATTGGTACAAATATTAGCAGCTGATCCACATAGTGTCTGGCATTATGGATTTAGTGCTAAGTCTGGTCGGCCGGGTGTCAGGATAATGTGATTGGGTGTGGTGTATGCAAGCGCTCCTTACATCACAGTGTGGCAGCACGCTTTCGATTGTCCCAAGCGCCGTCTCTGATAAGAAAATAGATGTTAAAATTCAAACAATGTAACGCGTCGTGCTAATAACGTGAAAGTCGAGGAGTGCGAATGCAAGAGATTAGATCCCCACTCTGACCAAATATTTTTTTTGATTCCGCAAAATAAGCTCTAGGATTTTTTAATCGAATAAATTGTTTTAGTGAACGGCTTATCTTATCCTGTTATTTTCTTTTTTTTTACGAACAACTAGGGCAATGTAGGACCTTTTGTTTGGAGTCAGCGACTCTCATATAAGGATCGTTTTTTTTTTCACAACCAGTCTCAATCAATCGGATGTAACGTTTTCACCGTTACTTAAACCAATTCCATTATCTTGGCTAAAATCTGCAAAATTCGCGGTTATTTTACTATTTCTAACAGAAAATTAAACGGAGACAGACACTACATACATAAAATCGAAATTTAAATTAACCAATCAACAAACCAACAAACGAGACAAGCAATCAATGAATCAACCAATCCGTCCACCCGTCCATTAATCAATCAAAAAGCAACCAGTCGAACTATCAATTTGTCGACGAATTCGATAACCAACCAACCCATGATTAATCAATCAACTTATATCTACTCATCTATAAACCAGTCTATCTATCTATCTATCTATCTATCTATCTATCTATCTATTTAGAATTAATTTTTTTTGTTATGAACTACAGTGCTCGACCTGTACAAGGAGCTTTTACATACAGGATAGCCAAGTCCTACCTTTGCTTGTTACGACACAGTGTTTGTCGCCGTCCTTTACATCCCAACCGACGGCGAGAAACACTGTGTTGTAATAAACAAAGGTAGGACTAGGCTATCATGTATATCTATCTAGCAATTTGTTTATCTAAGTTGCGTTCCCCTCTAGCGTTTGATGTAAGCTTACCACTTTATCACTGGCCATTAGGCCACGCCACAATCTATCGTGTTTCTAACTCACCCCTTATTTGCACTAATAAATGTTAAGAAATGAAATTACACTTGAAGACGAATGTATTTATATACATAAATAGATTCATCTGAAAGCAATCAGTTTTGTATAAACGGCTGATGAAGAGATAACCAAGTGTAAGGCAATGCCAAGAAATCTTTTCTGTCTCTTTCTCTGTCTATCCATTTCTCACTCTCTCAATCATTACCTCTCACTCTTTCCTTGAGTTCTTTTCTGCTTAAGCATAATCACCGGCACTGCTTCTCTCTCTCTCTCTCTCTCTCTCTCTCTCTCTCTCTCTCTCTTTACACTGTTCCACTGCCAAATTTCTCTCTCTCTCTCTTTGAGGGGATCTTAATAATATTTTTGTTTATCTTAAAAATGATAGTTTTTTCTTCGTGTAGCACAGATCTGCATAGTCTATGCTAGTTAAAAAAATCTGCTTGTTTTTCTAAATGATTTTTATCCAATTTGATAAGACTGTGAAAAAATGACACCACAACGAGGGAAAAGAAGATGCTATGAGGAGGTATTATATTGACAAATTTTCTCTTACACTATTTATGTAAGTATACGTAAAACATCAACGTGTTATATCAAAAGTATTTTCGACTAAACTCAACTTTAACTTGGCCGGTCACCTTAATCTGGAATAGAATAAATAAGCTTATGTTTATCACTACCAAATTTTAAAGCTCTTGTGAAAACGCACATGTAATTAGCGGCTTCTAATAGTTACCAATACGTAGGACTATTATAAGGTCTCTTTCCTCATGACACGTTTTGATTTGATTAATGGTTCAATGTAGATCTAACAACATTTTATTCTAGGCTAAAAGATTATCTCGACCCTTTTGATGAAATCATTGAGCAAGCTGTGCCAGATAAGAACACCCAACAATTCTTCCTTGATGACAATTAGGCAAAAAATAAGACCGGAAGTGTTTTTTTACATAGCAGGGCGAGTCGTTCCTCACCCCTTGCGCTATTTAAAAATATTACAACCTTTTATCTTGCCCGGAAAGCTTCCTTAGCTAAAATTTCTTCTTAAACAGCCCTAAAGAGTCATTAACACATGTAATAATTTTATGAGTTTTTCTCCACTAGGAGGAATGAACAGATGATCAGTTGTTTTTATTTCCATTAAAGCAAGGGTGCTCTTTCATTACCTCCTCAAACCAAACGTTGAGCCTTTCTTCAAAATCATCTACTCATTCAACAGTTACTATGTGGAAGCAAAGAGCAAACGTTTGACCAAGCAAACTAGCTAAGAATAAGAGATAACTCGAACGTTTTTAAGCCGTAGCTGGATTCCAAGGAATTCTTAGCAGTTCTCAAACTGCAAGAATAAGGTATATTTCATTAGCTTGTCATCGTTTTTATCCATATCTAGGAAAACACTCACCAAACTTCCCCGAGCCCCATAAAGTTCCCAATTGAACACCCTTTCAGAAAGATATCACAATTTGAAACAAATGTACGTTTTTAAATGCTAAAAAATACATAATTATTTTAAATATTGATATCTTCAAACGTAGGGCCCTAAAATTACGACACAATTTTAAAAACGTCTTCGTTGTGAAATACCTTAAAACCGAAGAAACAACAAAAAACCCCCCATAAATTTATATTGTTGATTCCACCAAATTTAAAACTGTCTAAAAACGTTATGCGCTATATCGGATCCTTATTTGTGAATACCAATATTTCCTAGCCTTGATTTTACACCAAACAAGCTGCTTTTTGGACCTCTATAAACTCCATCATTATGCGAACCATCCACAGTCACGATGAAACAATCTTGCTGAGATGAAGCTCTAATGAGTTTAAGCCTTGTTTACCAAAGTTTTCTGAGCATTAATTCGCAATGATGTTTATTTCGTTTTACAAACCTCAAGAACAACTTACAATCCAGCTGCAATCGCACTGCCTTATGGCCTTTCATCTTGCTCGGCACCTTCTGTTTTTCATTGCATTTCTCAAGAACGTCGTGAAAATCTCAACACTAAAAAACAAAAAGATTAAAAAAAATTCTGCTTAAACAAAAATATTATCTTTTTGAAAATGTTATTAAACGCGTTTCTATCAATTAATGTGCCGACTTTGTTTTTACTTTTTGATGCTTTGTCTGTTACAGCGCTGTGCGTGCGGTTCCTGACAAAGCGATTCATTGGCGAATACGACCAGGCCAGCGGTAAGTCGAAAGTAGACCGTATAATGAGAATATGAAATATATTAAGGGTGAAAACAGGTGCATCTTTTGAAAGTTCTGAAAAGTTTAAAGCATGACAGTATTTTACGTCTAAGGATGTATCAAAATATTATGTCATGTTCAAAAAATAAAAAAAATATTTAGACTGCAACAAATTTTAAAATTCTTTTGTAGATGACATACTTATGGCAGCCGTATTGAAAGTTCGCGTACTTTCAGTTATTCTAAAACTCAGTTGTTTCTCAAAACTCTTTCATAAGTTATGAAATTATCAACAAAGAAGATGTAATTAAGTGCGTAGTATATTAGGATTTTCAAGCGTTTCTTGCAACTTATAATAAAAAAACCTTTCTACATTCAAATGAATCCATAGCAATTTGTGGTGTTTAGGCCTTAAATATATTATAACAAAACTTTTTGAAGATAAAAAATTAAACCAAACTTGTTTCAGAAAATAAATACAAATGCTCGACCATCCTCGATGCAGAATCAGTAACATTTGAACTCCTGGATACAAGATCAAACGTAAGTCATCTTCTGATGTCCATAATGTTGTACCGTTAGTCTATAGCTTTTAAGGCTTATAATTACATTTGAATGACCAACGAGTCTTTTAGAACAGATATACACTTTTCTTCTTCTTCTTTTTTTTTACTAGCAGAATCTTCTTCTAAGAACTTGAAAATGATTCATGATCAACATATTCACATTTTCACAGGGTTTGTAACTCAAACCTAAGTAAAACATCACTAACACCCCCTAACTTCTTTCCCATTCTTCTGCTCTCTTCTTATGTTTCTTTGCCTTTCACTTTCCTCCTGACAAACTGCCAGGGTTTGATTCATAGTCTAAAAATATAAAATGACCTGTCCTCCAACCCTTTTTTCTACTTTTCTGTATTTTTGTATATTCTGGATTTCTCTTTGATAGAAATTCGCATCAACTGACACCATACCGTCTTTTACCCCTCCCTATCTCTCTTCCATGTGTTTTCTTTTTGAAGAACGTTGAAATGCCATTTTCCTTTATTCTGTCTATCTATCTATCTATCTATCTATCTATCTATCTATCTATCTATCTATCTATCTATCTATCTATCTATCTATCTATCTTTCTGTTTTCTCTGTTACCAATTTTCTCTTAGATTTATTCTTCCTTTAATCTATTCTCTCTGATGATTGAGATATGACACATTCAATCCCTATGTTTCTTTCGCTTTTCCGATCTTTCTGTCCTTTTTTCTATATCTGGTGTTAACTCATGTATCTCTCCCTCTTTGCTACCAGTCCAGCTCAACACCCCCTGTCTCTCTTTTTGCAACCAACCTCTCTATTTTTCCTTCCTTTCTTCCCGGCAACTTATTGCCAGAATTCAAACCCCCGTTCCTTTGTTCATACTATTAATAGTTGAGATCCCATTTTCTGTGTTCTGCTTTTCACCCCAGTCTAGATCTAGTATCTAAATTTTTGTCGAGCACTATAAGCATCGGGATAAAAATAATTAATTTCACCGATAATTAAAAAAAATGAATGTGTAAATTCTAGTGTTCGCTCTTATAAGTTATGAGTTTCCACTTGAGATCTAGACTCTAGAAACAAAAAAAGTTATGTGAAAACCATTTCATGGATGCCACCATCTAAAGGGAAGCATACCAATTTGTCACAAGACCAGTTTGTCACAGACAAGTTTTGATAAAAAAAAAAACTAAATGGAAGTCAACCAATAAATTTATCAAACTATCAGCTTTGAAAAGACTTTAGAGTCCATTTTCTAGATCTAGAGTGAGATCGAGAATGCAAATCCAGAGTGCTATATCTAGCTAGATCTAAAATTAGGAGTCTAATCTAGGTCTTAATAGATTCTATATAGGATTAGATTCTAGTTTAGTTTTAGACTCTAGATCTAGATTTAGACTTTTCTGGAAAAAATCAATGTGAAAGTTGAGTTAACTCAGTAGGAGGCCTAGATCTATAAATTCCTAAATGAAAAGACTACCACACAGCCGATAAACTGTGACAAACTGGTCCTATGACAAACTGGGCCTGTGACAAAGTGGACAGCCCCCATCTTAAGAGCTCACAATTCTGATTTTAGTAATGTCCTCTTGATGGGAGATTTCAACAGGCCTGAACTAGACTGGAAAAATATGTCCACATCGGTTACTGACAAGCATAAAGCTTATAAATTTCTTGAATCTTTCAGAGACAGTTTTATGTTTCAACACGTCACTCAATCGACCCATTTCAAACCAGACTCCACACCAAGCTGTATTTACGAGTGATGAAAAAATGACTAATGAGCAGAATATGGTCCAGGAGATACACAGAAATACATCTTTGGTTAAAAGCCATCATGCAGCATAAAATTTCTTCTTAAGCAATACAAACCGAACAACTCCAAAAGCAGTAAACCTGCTTATAAAAGAGGAAATTTTGAGGCCATTCGTGGTAAACTTAGCAAAAAAAGATTGGAATACGTTATTATCAGGCAAAAATACACAAAGAATGCAGCAGGAAATTAAAGAGACAATACACAAAGTTATGGGGAAACATGTTCGAAAACGCAAAAGTCCTAATCCTAACTGCAAAATACCTTATGTGTCTACCAGGCAAAGACTATAATACATACGCGAGATGTCGTAACCAAGCAAAGTGGGTGGTAAGGAAAGTTTAAAAAGATTTTGAGGAACGTATAGCGACCAAACCGAAGTACGTCAGATGTCGCATGGACACACAAATGGCTGGCAGCGAAGGTCAACATAGAGAACATAGCAATCAAGATCGCTGGGATTGACATGTCAGCAGCCTTTGACACGATAAACAGAGAAACCCTGTTAAAGATACTAGAAGACATTGTCAACGAAGATGAACACAGAATTATACGATTTCTTCTAAGCAACACCATTATCGATACAAAAATAATTGGAGCAACTGAAAAGAAACCTTTCTTCAGCAACGTCGGCACCCCACAAGGGGATAGCCTCAGTCCCGTCCTGTTCACAATCTACCTGGAACACTCTCTTAAAGAAGTAAGACCAGTCCTGCCCAAACCTTCGACTCCACTTGAAAAAGTGTTGCCAAGAGAGATAGCGTAAGCAGACGACGTCGACTTCGTTGCTTTTCAGGACATAGAAGAAGTAGGTAAAGTTTAAGAAAAATACAATCTGCAAGTGAACGTTGACAAGACAGAATTTACAAATCTTTCAAGAGGGGAGACAAACTGGCAAACCACCAAAAAGGTCGGCACCCAGATAGGAGACCAAAAGGATATAGAAAGACGCAAACAACTCTCCTCAGCAGCTCCAGTAAAACTGAAACACGTCTGGTTAAAAGAAGACAAAATCACAAAAAATACAAAACTCAAACTCTATAAAGCACTGGTGAAGTCAGTTCTTACCTATAACTGCGGAACATGGGCACCTACACAATCACAAGAAGAAAGACTTAACGCGTTCCATAGAAAACAACTAAAGAAAGTACTCAACATCAAGTACCCCGTGAAAATAACAAATTCATCTCTGTACAATAAGTGCAATGAACGCCCTCTCTCAATATTTATTCTTGAAAGTCGTTGGCGCCTTTTCGGTCATGTATTGAGACGAGACAGCCAAATTCCCGCTAATCAAGCAATGAGCGGATATTTCGTGCAGCAAATTCAAAGGACGTCTACTAACAGCACTCCCTGTCGTCCTCAACGGAGACCTTTCCCGAATCATAAACAGCAACTTGCAACTGAAAAGCAGCCACGATCTAGAGCACCTGAGATCTATAGCACAGCAGAGACGAGTGGACCAAGCTTACAGTGAGGATTCGAGAAGCAGCCGAGGCGTCCCAGTCCGAGCACTGAGATGCGAAAGGCCCTAGGTCAAGTAAGTCATAGCGTACATGTCAAAGAATAACCCCAAAGCATTTTTTCAATATACAAATTCGAAGGGCAAGACTAAAAGTGGCTGACCTTGAAAAGAATGGTGGGTCAACTGCCAGTAATGACCAAGAGAAATGTTAAATCTTAAGTGACTTTTTCACAAGTTTTTTTCGAATGAGAATTTATCCAATTTTTCAAAATTTGAAAGAAGTTACACTGAACAAACACTCAGAAATATTTGAGAGTGTGAAAGTGAAAAAGAACAGGTTAATAGAGCAGAAATATTGATAGAGAGAGATAGAGAAAGAGAGATATAGATAGATAGAGAAAGAGAGAGAGAGAGAGAGAGAGAGAAAGAGAGAGAGAGAGAGAGAGAGAGAGAGAGAGAGAGAGAGAGAGAGAGTTTGTCCACTGGTTAGTGAGATTGTAATGCGTATTTAGCACTCCTGAAAAGCGCAATATTCTCTACAAGCTGGCAGACCCGTTCAAAAGAACGGGAAACAGAAACAAAATGTTCTAAAATAAGATTTTTTTTTCACGGTGATATCATTCTTTCTAACAGTTCTTGATGATGTGATATTGAAAACATCTTAACTTTTCAAAAAAAATATTTTCCGTCTGCATTCAAGGGGCTTCGGACCGACACATTGACTAACTTGGAATCAACCAAAATGAACCAAGTGGCTGCATTAAAAATATTTTTTTTGTTTTGCTGTGGTTGTCTAGATAATATTTAAGGTTACTAATATCATTAAAATTTTGAATATTGAATTATTCATACCGTTATTACCATCATGATTTAGTTTTCACATTTACATAAGGTTTTTTAAGAAAGAACGAGGTTTTTTGACACATTAACACCGAGTTTCTTTCCGGTGTCAGACTTCTTACACAAACTTGGAACAGATTGAAAGTCTCACGATTATTATCCTTTGAGTACTTGTTAAGTAAACTCATTATTTCCTAGTTAGCTGGAATGCCTAAAGGCAGTACTGAAATTGGTACTCTCTGCTTACCTGTTGTACAATTGAGAAAAGTGCACTATTCACGTGAACCTGTAAGCAGAGATAATAATAAAAAAACAAACAAATCTGATCTAGAAACCATAAACATTATACATGAATACATTTTTTTCTCTTTCAAAGGCTTAATTTGGTGAAAGTAACAAAAAGGTTTTGGTAAATCGACGTCTGAATTTGATGCTCTTATCGCTTCACGAACAAAACCCGTCTTGTATTCGATTCCGGTGTTATAATATGTAGCCATACTGTACCGGCGCGACGAAATTAGGACGAATAGGTAAAGTACTTTGATGGTTTTTCCAGGGATAGATTTCTCTTTGCGCCCAAAAAATATCAGGGAAGAGTTGTTTGGCAACCGATGATGTTATTGTTCAAAACATACCGTGGTCCTGTATTTGTTTTTTCATGTCACTTAAAGAACAGTTTCATCCTTCATCAAGAAACTGGGTGATGTGAAAGTTCATTCCAAATCTGTGACTTGCCCTGATTTTTGGCGTTGTTGCAGGAAAACAAAAAACGTCTAAATAAAAAAAAATTATTATGCAAAATGTGAAATATGAATCAGACGCTTATTTCAATAATTTAAAATTCTAACGGAAAAGAATGATACATACCGACCAACAAGAAAAAAAAACACCCTGTGGGTTTAAAACTCTAAACCTCCCACCGAGGAAGTTCTTCCTAATGACCTAAGGCTGAGTGCATGAATGCGAGTGACCATATCACACAAAATTGAGCAGACAGATGGCATCCCTGGTCATGATGCCATAAAGTCCAGGTGGCCCATTTAAAACCAACGTGACCCGACACGGGACCAGAGGCATTTAGCCCCAAAATAAACATCTCATTACTTAAAGCCTCTCCGCCCTTCCCCAAAGTTCCACCCCCGCTGTTTACTGCTCAGGCCATAACCGCGTAAACGCAGCCCAACTTATCTACATGTACATTTATCGTGCATTTGGGATTATGGTTGGTATCTCCAGGCAGATTTCGCCGCCAGAGACGCTTGGTCAAATCTGATTCGCTCAGACCCCGTTCATTATTGCATGCAACTACACCAGTCGCACTGGCTATCTACTTTGATGCTCGTTCATTAACAACCGTTGATTGGCTTCTTAAAAAAGCTGACCGATTTTCGAATACTGTTACAGAATAAGCAAACCATACAAATACAGGCAACTTATCCATGTACATGTAGTATGAACGCCTAGGCAGACGTGAAATGGAATGAAACATAAAATTCTAATTACGCTGGTAAACTGTATGTGACAAAATGTGAATGTTATTAAAACGTGTTTTTCTGCACTGTGGTTAGATGTCTTTTAGTCTTGTTCTCCTTGGGCTGGCCAACTTTTACTAATGCACGCAAAATAGATTAAAAAAAACAAAGAATATTTCACTATCTACAATTTAAGCTGAGGATAAATTAAATGAATTTCTGATCAAATATATGATTTTATTCACTTACTTACTCAATGATGATTTAAAATTTGGTTTTATAACATTTTTGTGATGCAATGAAATGAATTTTACTCTGTCCGTCTTTGGCTATCTTAATTTATCTGTGTTCTTATCTTATTTTTCACCTCTCCTTCAACCAAGCTTCTTTAACTGAATTTAGTGGCGTTTCCTCACAAAGCTTCAAAAGATTCAACTTTCCTCAATCTCCTTAAAATCAGTACCTCTGAGGCTTCTCTGACTTGACCAGCTAAAGAGCTTCAATGTTTTAATTGTGTGTGTAATTGTATTTTTAATTGCATCATTTACAGAACTTCGTCAATGAGAAAGAAATACAATTGATTGACTATTATCGTTTTATCCAATAATTCTAACACTGTGATCGTAAAACAACCAAAAAAAAAAAAACAACAACAAACGAACAAAAACCAATGCCTGCAATGTTTTATATATTTGATATTCATAAATGGGAAAATTAAGTTAAAGATGTGGAGTGAATAAGAAAGACTTTGTGTGGGTACTTTTTTTAAATCATGAAAAAAGTGCTTTGGTAGAAAATAACTGAGGGTTTTAAATCACATTTGATGTTATCGTGTAGTTACAACCAATTTATCAATCGGCACACAAAATATAACGGTGATTAAAGCAAAAAAACATTTGCGCCAAGAATTGAAGCTGGACCTTGACGCAAAACATTGGTGCAGACGAACAGCCTCTTAAAAATGGCTTATCTCAAAATTTAATCAAACATCTCCCCCCCCCCCCATCTTCTCATGACAGAACGAAGATCTAGGGGCGCGGGATGACGTAGTCCGTTGGGCGGACGGTTTCCTTATGGTGTACTCAGTGACGTCCAGAAAAACGTTCGACGTGATGCCAGAGGCGAAACGAAAGCTGGAAGAGATGAAGAAAGCTGCGCATGTTCCTGTCGTACTGGTAGGGAACAAGGCTGACCTGGCCCACGCCCGCCAGGTCAATCAGGAGGAAGGTAATTATGTTCAGTTGACTGATTGATTGAAGGGTATTTTTACAAGCCCAATTCCACTTCTAAGGTGCTCTCAGGGCTTGGGTCCCAATGACAATTTACGGGCTGCCACCCAGAGACTAGCGGGGATACCATGACTTAGCCTCAGCCGTTCACATTATACTGACACCGACCCAACCAGTAGGGGCCCGGACTGTGCTCGGCTGGGTTACGAACCCGCGACCTCTTGGACACGGAACGAAGCCACTACCAACTGAGCTATCTAGGCCCCCATCAGTTGACTGGGAAGCAAAGTTACTAGTATCTTGTGTTTTTTGATGTTTCACTCTCATTGGAATGGTGGTTATTGGGGTAAAACATTGAAAGGGCCAGCGTACGAAGAGTATATATTTATTACAAAACTGTCTGAAATCAATATTGTCAATTATTTGAAGAAATGCAAAATGCACTTACATCAATCAGAAAATGGTAGGGATGCAATGGGAAATTAGTGTGAAAGTGTGTTGAAACTATACGAGCAGTCACTGCGATCACCATCTCTCATGAAGTTTGAAGTTTCAATCAGACAAACGTTACACGTTATACTACCAAAAGAACTACTTTCAATGTGAGCATGCCATGATGCAATGCATTGAATTTTACTCTGTCCATCTTTAACTGCCTTAACTTCTTTGAGTTCTTATCTAATCTTTCACGTCTTCTTCACCCAAGCTTTTTTTTAACCAAAGTTGAGGCCGTGTTTTTTCTCACAACGCGTCAAAGGATTCAATTTTTGTCAATCTTCTTAAAATCAACATCTCTTATGCCCTTCTGACTTGACTTACTGGCATAATGCCTTTTGCTTCTGACTTGGTTCCTTTAAAAAGACTTTCTTTTGCCTGCCTTCATAAAAACTACACAGTGCTGTTCCATCCACACGTATCCAAAACGCCTCACTAGACTAGGAATAGATGACTAATGCTAAAAAAAGTAATCATAACACAATACATGAAGCAAGAGGTGACGCCTTGCCAGTCATTCAAGGAGGGTGAAAGAGGATGTTTCTCCTCGCGACTCAATAGAGCGAAGGGAAAAGCAAGATAAGTATACTAATATAAAATTCCTGAAAGTAGCCTACCATCTTATTTCGACTACGTGTGTCCGTAGTTGAAAATTGTCCTTTGACGCCTCTGTAACGTTTTAAATAACCGGTCAATTAAAATGATAATTATAATAATAATAATGATAATAGTAATAATTATAATAATAGTGTCGAGTTGGATGTCCACCCAGAGCCAGCTATGAAAGTGACGTTTGAATAAATTACGAATATAGCAAATAACGAAACTGGTTTGAGTAAAATTGAAGGATTTGACTGCAAAACGAGTTATATCCATTTTTTTATTTTGAGATTTTATGTGGAAAATACTTTTCATA
>BMAT01012664.1:8669-19574 GCA_019649035.1 Elysia marginata
AGCCGACAGCTCACTTGTTTTGTCAATACTTTTAGAGCTAAAATATACCTTACTTTAAAAAAAATTGACTTGATCACCCAAGGCAGCACAGAAACACATGAGTACCTGCTCAAGCTTTTTAACTAAAGCAGCATGTCTATCATCATTTCAGAGCTCAAGATAATGTTTTCTGAAAAATCAGAATTCAGAATATCCGGGAACGTTATCTATATAAATAAAGGAGACAAGGAAGTGGAAATAAGTGTTGATTTGGAGAATGATTGCTGTTTGTGTTCATTCTTCATGGACAATCAGTTGCCTTGTTGGCACTTAATGACATTCAAGATTATTGAGGATCAGCCAATAGTCAACCAAGACAGTGTACCGAAACATTGGCTGAAGAAAACACAGGACGAGTGCTTCAGCCAGGCAAACTTTTCAACTCAGGCCTCAAGCTCTGTAATTGTCAGTACCTCACAACGAATGCGCCAGAAAACAAAACTGACTGAACTGCAAAAACGGTCGAAAGCCATGATTTTGGCAGAGGAACTTGTAAATGTCACGGCCGATTGTGGGCAAAATAAATTTGATGAGCGCTGCACTGTCATTGAACGCTTGATAAGGGAGTGGCGAGCAGGAAGAGACCTACCAGCTAGTAGCAGTTCTACGGATCAGCATTGCGACGAAAACCAAAACACAAATGACCACCCTCGCCCAGATGCTTTACAAGAACTCAACTGCATTGAGGAGAAAACAATCGAACCTGTGATTTTTGATGGTGTGGAAGGCGAATCAGATGGTCATGAAGAAGTTCAGTGAATTGGAGGTATACCCATGACACTTGAGGATATTAAAATTGAACCAGCTAAGAGTGGAGAATCTAGTACAAGCAATGATTTTAATGTTACTAGGCCTGATCAGGACACCGTTAATACTTTTTTTTACAATATGTGATTGTGCTGAAAATGACTCACCTCTTGGCAACTTGGAATTTAAGAGTGTCATTAAAAAGAGAGGAAGGCCAAAATGTGCAGGGGTTACAAGTGGCCAATATGCAAAGAAACAAAAAAAAAATGAATACATCAACATGCAATGCATGTCATTGTAAATACTCTGATGAAAATGTTTTTTAAAATTTTTTGCAATGTGATGCTGTTGATCACCGCAATATCTCCTCTTTTTTTTATGTCACATTCAACTATACATAACTACAAATTTTGTAATAACTAGTCATCTTTGTCCATGTTTAAAACATTATTTTCCTAAGGCACTGCAATTCTAACTGCCTTTTTATCGGGTATTATGAAGTACATTTCCATAATTACAAAGTTGTCCTAGGAAATAAATATACAGTGGGGATTGCATCTAATGAGGTCACTCTCAACGAGACAACCCTTAATCCTCGTTTGTTATTTCCTCTATTAAACCTAAGTCACATTCATTGAGAGGTCTTATCCAACAAGTACAGCAACCTGGTCCCAGCAATCGTTGAATGCGACTTCCACTGTAATTTGTGCACCAGATACAATGTGTATATTGATTTTCAAAAGAAATAATGCCAAGGAAGTTTTTCTCATGATATTGCTCACTGTTTCACAGATTTTGAACAGCTTAGAACTGCTTTAAAATTGATGGTTAAATGAAAATTTTAGGCAGCACAACAGAAAAAAGAAATAGGCCTATACATGAGGTTTCTGACAATTACGTCATTCTGTAAAACTTCTGGTAAATATTCATATGGGGAAAAATGAAGTCCAAAATCCATTCAATCAATGCAATATTATGTTCTTTCAAATACTAAACTGTGTGCAAGCCATAGGTTTTATTGTTGGCATCTCAGATAGTCCTTGAAAGAACTGGTCTCCTAACAAAAGATATCTTGCCATACTAACTTGTTTAGAAGTCAGTATATTCAACCTGAAATATGCTGTACATTGATTAACTATTCTGTGTCTTTTTGAGTATGTAACTAAATAAAATATGCAGCACACAATCAATATATCCATAAGGTTCCATATATTTTATGTTGATAAAAGAGAAGCTTGATTTAAAAAAAACTTATTTATAACAATATAAGATAAAAAGCATGTCTCTTGTCTAAGTTCTAACACACTTTGCATGTTCACTTTGGCTGACAGAATTCTCGTTACTCATGGTGACATTAAAATTGTATTTTATTGTACAAGTACTTAGGGACATCCACACGAAATACCAACTACTCCAAATCATAAAAAATAATTCTTCTTGAGTAGTACACGTTCAAAACACAGAACAGAAAAAGTCCCTCCCCCACTTAACTATAAAAAAAAAACGATAAGGTAGATCGATAACAAAGTCAGTCTCTCCCCAGTATCTTACATACATCTAGCAGACAAAACGTTGCCCTGCAAGTCGGGCACGGAGACTTTCCAGACAGCCAGGTGTCAGGGCGTAACTGATCCTGGCGGCTGGCAAACCACTTGCCCATGCACTCCAAGCACCACATGGGTCGACAGAAACACTGAACACAAGCCGGAGCTGCCCCGGTTGGCTGAGGGAGGTCATCCGGCGGTGCATCACACACCCTCTGAAGCTTGACATTGGACGGTTTTTGCATGCAGCCTATACACTGTTCCAGTTCCTGTAAGAGGGAAAACAATAATAAAATAAATTGCAGTTCAGTTTGGATTTTTTTAACCCCATGGGAACAAGATTTAACTTGGGAATCATTTGACCATCAAACTATCAGTTTATATCACAAAAGAAAAATAAGTGTGATTTGAAACCCAATGAAAAAAAAATCTAAAAAAAAAACATAACAAAATATTTACTTAGGGGTATTGTACTCAATTTGTTGTACAAGATTATTTTTTCAAAATCAAAACAACAAATGATAGTGAAAATCTCATGATTGAATTCTATTGAAAACCAACCAAAAATTTGATTAGAAAGGGTTTAAATTACACCCGTGAGTTTATATATTACTGATTTTGGTTTTACTTGGTCAGTTTTATGCTCTTACAACACTCTCTGCTTAAAAACAACAATACCAGTACATGTATACATGTATTTCAATAAGCCAGAAACTCTATTTTGCGAGCTTAAGTGGTGACAACTCTAGTCCTAATATTTTATATTTTGCCTTTTCTTCTTAGGCGAAGTGAAACTAAGGGAGACTTGAAGAAGAGTCTTTCTCAGATGGCACGAAAATAAAATTTGAGTTGAGGATTGCTGTTGGAGCAGTCTAAAATTGAGAAAAGCTTATGAGTATAACAACTGAATTGCTGACAGCAAACCATTTCTAGAGAACCAACAGTCATATATTTCCCCACTGTCCCCTTAGCTCAGGAGAGTGGCCATGAGGGCGTGACTATATGATTTATAACGCTGATGTATCAACCACTCAAACTATCATCAATTAAAGTTAACAGTCAATGCGAGGCAAAAAAAGTAGAGGGTGTCTACAGTGATTTAAGGCTATTGGCATGATAAAAAGACAGGTAGGAGGCCTGGAAGACAACTTGTGATGGTACCGATTCTTATCCTTTATCGGGTTGTACACTTAGCGCTACCGGGGCTAATCCTCATAATTTGGGATATGAGAACAATTTAAAATGTTGGGTTTGCAATTTGCGAGGTTTCTTTTTGATGATTTAATTCAAAGTAAAAGTGAAAGTGTAAAAATGTGTACATGTATTCTGTACTGTTAAAATGATGCGCTTGAATTGAATTCAGCATAGTTTTAATCTTAGAAGCAAGTCTTTAGGTACACTGTGGACTAGATTTAAACCTACAGGTTTCATTTGACATTTAATTGAAGATCTTAGTTTTTTTGTTAACATTTTGGCAACATAGTATTAAAAATCTACCGCCTAATATGTATACTGTTTCGTATATATAATACGTATATAAAGTGATAAGTAACGTTACCTTCATATTAATTTAAATAACTCATATATATAGATGTACAAAGAGGAAAAGTTATTATACATTTGCACTGCTTATTGCAGTGAATGATGTTAAACTGAGTGTTTTTTTAATCATTGCAAATGTGCTGTACTCCTTTAGTGCTTACCATTTCAGGGGGAGGTATAAAAACAGAATTTTGTTGAATTGTCTCTGTGAAGGCTTGCAAGAATCGATCGCTCAGAGACTGATGAATAACAATGTTGCGTGCATTGCGAATGGGGGCTTGAAGTTTTTCTTTAAGGTCCCCAAGCTCTAATGAATTCAGTCTGAAAATTTTGTTACAAAATGGGATTGTAAAAAATCTAAGTTAGATTAAAAAAATATGTTTGGCAATCCTATTTCAAAGCTTTGATTCATAGAAAAAAAAACACTTTAAGACAAAATTGATTTAGCATTGTATTGTATTTTGATATTTCATTTCTCAAAATAAAAATCGATACAGCCCACATCAAATGATACACTAATCATAATATGGATAATTATGCAGTGAATAACCAGCTCTTCTCGCAAGTCAAGTCCCTTGAAATTGATAATCAAGCACAAAGTTTTTATATATCACATACAAAACATAACACAAAGAGCAACAAAAACGATATGGAAGTTTTTTCAAATTAACTGTGGTTTAAACAATTAGATGAACTGCTTGAACCTTTTAAGATAAATGTGTAAACTCACTCTAACTCACAACTCACTCAAATCCTCAATCTCGCTCATGTTGAACTTACCGTATAGAAAATGGCTTTAGACCCGACTCAACAGGACTAACTTGAATGTTGAGATATTGTACTGCCATCTGATTCTGATACGATAGTGCATGCTCCTCAGAGTCTGACAAAGAAAGGTGAATATCATTTTGGTGTGCCACATTCACACTGTATGTGGAGGTCTTAATTATCCAGGAGTCTGTAACAGCAACCAGGCGACTTGGTGTTCCACTGGTGAACTTGTCGACCCTCCTGAACTCTACATTGATAGATGAAGCAACAGACCTCCATGTGCTGTTTGCATCTCCCAGTAAAGACAGCTGCCGTGCTAAGGGGTGGTAATCCCATTTTTTGCGATGCCAGTATAGAACACAAATGCATGAAAGACCAGGTAGGAGTAGACTGATCACAAGAAACAAAAGCCAGCCAGCCTCCACTTGATCCAAACTGAACAAGGTTTGCTCTGGAGCAAACAAACCAAGGCTTAGGTAGTAACCTTCAAGATGAGAGAGAATGTAAACAATAGCATTCAAGGCTTATGATCTCAAAATTTGACACCAAAACCTCCCTTACTTATATCTTTCTTATTTATTAGGATTTAAATCAAGGTATAAGCCATTAAGTTTTATAAAGCACAACACATTTAAAAAATCGAACACTGTGCTGCGCAGACCTGAAAAAATATGGCAATGTTCTCTGGCAATTTCTATTTTAAAGGCCATTTAAAACATAATATATCTAGGATAAATATGTTAACAAAATAGTGGACAGACAGATTATTTACAATGAAACATTTTCTGGGGGCTGTTCACTCTTGTTGAGAACTACAATTAAAGATACAAACAATCATAACGGTTTTTCATAATGTAGTTTAAACTTTTTTTTTCAGCCATCTGATACAAAGAAAAGCCTACAGATGTTATTGAAAACTAACTACAACAGTACTCCTAATTTTTCTTCTAATAAGTTTATTTAAACATCACCTGTCCTACTCCATTCAGTAAGCTTCGGGAAAGCAAAGCTGAGGCGATAAAAAACAGAAGCCTTACAAATTATTATCAAATTTTGTACAGTAACATCAATTTCAAAATGGTAAATCATTTGACCTTTTCTTACCTAATGGAATGAAACTATGAGCTATGACTGTGGCAGATGTCCTTTTAATGTGGTAGTATATGAAATTGAAGTCTTCACTGCCAAGCCAACCTGACAATAAATTCTGGATGGTTATACCCGCAGAAACAAATTCTGTTGGTGGTGCGACAAAAATGCCAGCAAAGAAGCAATAAACAATTGTGACGAGTACTGTTGTATCCATCTGAACTTGTTCTGAATTTTTCAACTGTCACTGAAGAGAATGTTGAGAATGAGACTTATTATTTTAAAAACTTATAATCTGGAGTGGATGTCTTTCGAGGGTCAATACTGGTTCTTTGACAATCCCTTTGATTGACATGTTCATTTTCCTTTTCTGAGTTGAGATATAGAAATGAATTAGCTCAAAAGAGCTTTCCAATGCAGATAGATAGATCTAGATCGTTTATAATTCTAGATATATCTAGATCAATTTGTTTGTTTTTACTTTAAAAAAAGCCTAGATCTATGGAACTCAGTGGTCGATATAAATCAACATACTTGAACACTTGATAAAAAATATTTATAGACCACTATTTTACTGATAAGATAAGATAACTTTATATTCGACAACATTCTAGAATAAACCCATTCAAGGCATAGATTCTAGATCATCTAGACTCTAGATTGTAAAGTGGCTAGTGTAGCACTGTAGGCATCAGCGGCTATAGATCTACTAACTTTTTACTTGGCAACTTTTTGCAAGATTTAGAAATTTTAGACCTATACTATATTTAAAGCCCAGGCTGTGATGCTAGATGTTGTAGGGCATTTATATATACTATTATACGTTAATTCCATCTAGATCAAGATGTCATTTAAATCTAGATCTAGAAAAACTAATAAGAATGATTCCTTATCAAACCATTGAATCTGACGTTGCGATCGTGAACTTTCGATTTTTGTTGTTACCCACCACTTTCGGTTTCACTTTGCAACGAGCGCTCACAACTTCCGTTTACCACAGTCCCATCAAAATTCGCCACTTGGCACTCTGTTGCGCCGGATCGTCAGTGTCAAGTGGACTCGTGGCTTAGAATATGAAAAGATATTGCAATAAAACAACAAAAATCATTATTTTGCTCCCCCGAACATATGATGGAAATAACTTTACAGAGCTTGAAAAGACAACTTTTATTCTATAGATCTAATGGTTGCCTTTCTTCATGTTTCCAGAGAGCAGCCCTGGTTATAATAGCCTTCAAATAAAACGAGATGCACACGATTGCTTGTTTTCGCGTCACATCATTTGCACCCACTCCAAATAAATCATAATGCAATTTTTTTTTATTTTGAGGAATGAAAAATTCGAACAGCCACGGCCTAATGAAGTTTGATCATAGTGTAGATTTCTAACAACCTGCGGTACAAAGCAAGATACCGTACGCAGCTAAAGCATATTACTCGACTAATCTTAAAGCAAAATAATCTAATGGTCCTAGTTATACAATAAGCAAGGAAGTTGTCCTTGTGCTTAAATACCCTTTTGCATCTTAGATGTCTTAAAAAATTAGTTCTCTGGTTGAACATACATTTAAAGATAAACATGGACCTGGTACCCTGGAACAACAAACCTGAAAATGTAGGCCTATGCCATTGCTCTGCGTGGAAAGACTCGCATGCCTATGATAGGTACCGTAAAGGAAATAAATGACATTCAAGTAAGAAAAGATGTTTTTGAGGAGACCTGGAACGTGGAAAAAATAAAGACAAAGTTTAAGAGCGAGCTGCAAGGACAAACACAAGGCCAGCCTGTCTGATGGTTTTGGTGCCAACACAATCATGCAAAGAAATCGCTGAGCACAGAACCACATGGAGAGGGTTTGCTTAGTTTGAAGGCAACCTCAGGCTAAAGCTCAATGTTGTGAGTAGTTAATGTGGCCGTTAAAACAGGCGAAACTATTAACTGTTTAGAAAAAACAACCACTCGGTTGTCATAAAGGACCAGTTAAAAGAAATAGAGGAATCGCTGAATTGAAATTCCATCTCTCCTTTCAGTCCATCAAGTTTCTTGAAACCTCCCATGCACAGCAGGATGCTCCTACCTGCATTATACAAAAAAAAAATGTTTTCTGCCATTCAAGTTTCTTACTCTTGATATGCAGTTCCCTAACTCATCTGACCTACCGGTACTTATTATCTGACCTAGGTAGGCCTACTCCTAAAAGCAATGTACCTGTGCGGAATCAGATAAAAGTGCCGTAGTGTAAGACTCCACTTCATAGACAACATGTTCTTGTTCAAGTCGGATCCATGTTTAACGTTGCCTCCCACACAAGCTGTGGGCACTGTTTGTTACAACCTCCTTGACCCGCTTCAGTTGTCCTTTTCAGCAATCCTGCTCCCACCGTCTTCTAGGTCAACCCCTGCTCCTCTCACAATTTCATGCGCCCTCCTTTCATAGTGTCGTTCCGTTTCACGTGACCAAATTAAATATACTTCGCATAGACAACTAGTCTACATGCTTAATATCAGACCGTAGCATTCCCAATGACCAAGTTAAATTTTATTTAATAAGGTACTGAAAGAAAGAAAAATGAATAGATACATAATATACTTATGTCACCTTCTTGAAAATTGATATCACACGAAACTTCAGTCTAAACCACTCTATTCTATGATCTCAAATTTTGTAGGGTACATTAACTGTGAATCCAACCTCTTTATAATTTTGATATTATAAAAACCCAAATAGGCCTACTCTTTGATATTTCTACTGGTACCTACACCTTTTTAGATATATGCAAGAGAGTAAAAAGCGAAATAAAGAGTAAAATTGTAAAAGACAACTGGAAAAGTAAAGCAGAGAGCGTTGGAGAGAATTTGGAACGACAGGCAGAGGAATGATTCTGACCTAAATCTACGTCACAACTTGGGAAATCGACGTCACCACTTGGGATTCACAATCTCTTCCGCATTCCTTCTTGCAGATTGCACACCCTTTCCTGTAGCACAATACGGAAACAAATATTACGCTGTTGGAATAAAACGCTCTTAGAGCACTTTTTATTCACAATTCCGCACCAAAGAATAGATTTAGGTCAGCCTCATTGGATAGATTAAAAGGAAAAAACGAGTGCGCAAAAATATAATATAGCAGACGGGATGAAAGGCATAGACAAAAAAAAAATACCGGGAGAATAAGATAGTCGGAAAAAAGCAGACTTACATAAATATATAAGCCTTAAAAGAGAGAAACAAAGGAAATAAAAAAGAAAATGGAAGGGGAACAGAGAAGATAACAATAAGGGAGCATAAAATTTATGAGAGGGTAAACTGGTAGAAGGATTTAAATGCACACAGGCCTTGGTAGGAAATAAAAATAAAAGAATGGAGATAGATCTAAGAGGAGAGGAGAAAAAGGGTAATCGGGAAAAAATAACGAGAAGGAGCTAGGGGAGGGGAGGAGGGTGGAAGCCGAAAGAGAAACGAACAGAAAGAAAACAAGGAAAGAAGGAATTAAAATAGTGGAACCCCTGAATAAAGATCTGGAAAGTTGTTGGTAAAATAGATCTTATAAGACGGGGAGGGTCTTAGTTCACAGGTCAAATTACAATGCCCATATTAGCGGACAGCTTAAACCACATAAGAGTCGTGGTCTCTATTGAGAGGGTCTTAATTGAAAGGTTTCACTGTGAGCCATAATGTGATCCTGACGGACTTTTTCATTAATTTTTAGACAGATATAGACGTAACAGAGACAGCGCATGACTATGAGTATGAGGACAAAAAGAGCGAGGCAATTTTTGACAAAGCTCAGTCTCCATACAGTGGATTTTACGAGCTCTGAGGGCAGCATCATTGTTTTCCTCCACAGTTGCCTTTCTGCATCGCCAGAAGCTTTCATGTGGACTAATCAGTCCATTCTTCAACTTTAGTCTGTCAAGCTCTTACGCTATCACCCTAGGCTGCGACCGCGCTCTTGATCAAAATTTTTGAATAGTTTTAATTTAGTGTTTACGGTAAAAGGAACAAGCGATGGTGTAATACCTAATTATTTCCAGAGTGCAGACTACGCACAGTGTCCGGTAGCGCTTGTAAGTTTTGGATCATAGTACTGGCAGCGTTCACATATCCGAAGGTGTCTCCAGTAGCTGCAATGATGTTTTCATTAATTTCTTTTATGCTCCTGTCTGCACTCTTTTTGGGTAAGTTTTGAAAGTTTTGAAAGGCTCATTGGTGTAGCCCGAAGTGGTTTCCATTTAATGATCACTAAAGCTTATAGTTCATATTAACCTAATTAGCTTTTGGTTGGAACCAGATAGGCCTATTTTTTTTAGATAAAAAATGTTACCAACTTTTGGAGAATTTAGCAAACCTATCTAAAGTGAAAATTTCTGTCTTAAGCGTAAACTAAAACAAGACAAAAACTTTATGATTTTTTTATGTTGTTTCACGATTTATTTTTAAATTTGTAGTTTCTTTTAATAAAACGTAATATTTTAAACTTTGTTCTTTTAACTAAAAGCTGGTAACTGTGAAATCTGGTGACTCTGTTTCTATTCTGTAAAAAAAAATTGTGCGCAGTTCACCTTATCACAGATCCACATGTATAGATTACTTTTTGATATCGACTTTAAATTTATACGATGAAAAAAAATAGTGATATGATTAAAAAAAAAACCAATCATCATTACGCCTTTTTAAATGTACATTCTGCTTAAGCAATGGCTATTCGGTAGGGCTCCAGAGGTTCTGAGTTTGATCGCCAACGAGGGCAAATTTATAATCGCTCACTTATGACCATCCAGCATGAATTGGGCAGTTAAGACTTAGCGAAAGTAAGGGCAGCGAGGAGAGAAATGACAAACTGTCTCAATCTACCTTGTGTTAAGAATAAGGACAACCTAACCCTCCTCGTTCTCTAACGCTCATCGTGAGTAAAGTGACTAACGTTACTTTAGCTAGTCTTTTATGAAAAGCAAGCTTGACTGAACAAACGGGTCTCCGTGAGTGAATTTCTGTGTGGGAAAAGTGAATATAGGCCGTAAACAAGTTGTTTTTCGATAAACGTCGAAAAAGCACTATTACTTGCTGTAACGTATACCCCCTTCATTTCACCTCCACCATCACCATCACCACAATTGGCACTACCACCACCACCACCACCATCATCATTATCATCATCATCATCATCATC
>BMAT01012664.1:42081-55134 GCA_019649035.1 Elysia marginata
AAAAAAAAAAACCCACAAAAAAACAACCAAAAAACAAACAGCAGCAATAACAAATGCTCAAAACGAAGACCCGCAGCAACATAACTATGAGATGGATCTTTATCACCAACGCAACTGTGAGTCAACAACGTAAATCCAGACACAATTCGCCGACACTGTAAAATTATTTGAGTTACCGGTACCCAATACAAAACAAGATTTATCTGCTGTGGTAAGTCTTTTTTGTTTGCTCTGACAATCTTTAATCTTAAGAAGTTAAAAACTTGTACTGATAACTTTCTGTGCCGCCAGACTCATATCTGAAGCTTTCACCAGATTTGTACTCAAATCAGTGCAAAAAGGTCCGAAAGCACTATTAATCACCAAAACGATTGGATTATTCTTATATCTAATATTAGTGTTGTTAAAGATAAGTCGTAATTCTTTTGACATTTGCAGATTGCCATCGTATGAAAACCTTAGCCACATTTGTAGCGTTTCCGTCCAATACTTGCTTTAAAATAAGTTCGCACTAAGTAAACTGTTCTGCTTTAACTGGGCTCTTAAGAGCAATTTGACCCCCAACCTGTTGAAATGAATGTGCAGGCAAAGCTTTCAAGTGTTCTTCTTTCTTTAAAAGCAATTGTTTCACCCAATTTACGACTCTTTTATGTTTCCTCCTTACCCCTCTAACATAGTGCAACGTTTCTCCAATCAGGGGCCAACCAAACGAGCCAGGTGGGAGGGGCAGGCTTGAGTGTGGGTCTCGGCAGCAGTTCTGGAAGTACCAACTCCAAAGGATTGTACTGAGCAACACCGCCGACAACCCGAGCGCAAGCGTGGCCAGCACTGAAGTTGCTACACTAGTCTCTGTAATGGACCTGGGGATTGTAAGAGAACAAAGTTCAAAGTAAAAAAGTGCGACAATCGGCTTGATTGAAAAGAGAAATTTTCACTGCAGGGGAATAACCCAATAGTTTGTCTACTGCTCGTCTTGAAAGTTAGGGGAATGTGACACAAAAGAAGCACGACTTCGTATATGACTACGGGCAAAATCGCAAATTTCTAGTCTCCTTTTTTTTCTAGTATCTCTGGTTTTAAGGCATAGTTTTGCAAAAGAAAAAGAGGAATCACCATAGCGAGAAAAAAAATAAACTAACCGACCACTGTTTTTATAAATATAGCCTATACGACGTTTGGATTCGTGGTGAGTCAAAATGAACACAAAGATAAAAATTTTAAAAGCGATAGTTAAATCAGTGTTAACATACAATTGTAGAATTGTGATGCATGGGCACTAACGTATACTGAAGAAAAAAAAAACTAGATGCGTTCCATACAAAACAGATTAGGAAAGTGTTCGTAATAAAATACCCAGGGAAATTTACAAATAAGTCACTGTATATGAAAAAAAATCGCAACGAGTGCCCACTTTCTATCTATATCTCGGAGTGCCGCTGGCGCCTATTGGGCTATATTCTAAGGAAAGATAAAGAATTTCCGCAAATAAGGCAATGAACAGCTTTTTTTTCATCAAACAAGGGGACAAATGCCAAAGTAGACCAATAACTAGTCTTTGAGAAAACAAGGATTGAAGTGTAAAATATGGCGTAAAGTCACTTAAGGCTAACTTAGAATGCTCTTAACAGCGTAAAAAAATACTTCCTACCTACACAAGTTTACGTTCCATACATGGAAATTTAAGAAATGGTTGTATCTTCATAGAAGCAAAACAAATAGCTAAATTCAAGAAAAAAATTCAAGTTTTTCAATTTTTGGGTTTAATATGTCCTTAAGGAATCTATGTATTCCCTTTTTTTCTCTGCTGGTATGTAATTAAAATTAAAAGAGTTCCAACATCCGCTCACAAAATTTTGAGATTTTCATACAACTTTTAACGTTTGAAAGCTTAGAATAGTGCGTTTTGGTAAATTTCCATGCCCTGTATTTTGTATTGTTTGCCAGTTATTTGGATTCTTAACTTTATAGAAGTTTATAAAGGGTAAAAAATCAGGAAATAAAAGAAGCAGCTATTTATGGAGTAACAATTTCAAAGAGCTAAGGCTGAGGAATGTAGTAACGCCACAAAAACCAACCACGTCAATATTGAACTTTAATGAAAGCGTTGACGGGGTATATTCATTCAAAAAGATCATCACACAGAACACTGCCTAATTCAATTCATAGACATAATTGTTCAAAGTTCGCACTTCAAACCATCGGAGTGCATTTGCAATAAAAGTAGTTTTTCTTTAGTTTTAAATTTATTGTATATCACGAGTGAGTACAACACTCGCTTCACTTGGTTCTAAAATTAAACTTTGTACAAATATAATAAACAACAAACGCCTACATACAATAGAGAAAAAAGATCAGAATTTTAACGAATAAGCTGCAAGTGGCAGGTCCCCAATTTTTCCGCCTAATTAAACTATCATATCGATCATAAATTTCAATTTATATCCCAATTTCAATATGATTTGTAATGATGCCTGAAATGTTGTGATAGAAATAACATTTCTACGAGCTCATAGGTACGTTAAACTAAGTTAATCATGGTATATTAAAAGTATGGGCTCTTTACTGAACAAAAATAATAATTAATGTCTGTATTGCATCGGGTTAGCTGATTAAAACACTGTCTTTTTTTTAAAAGCTTGAGGATGATCCTCACAACAACAATAATAATTATAATAACACGAATAATAATAATTATAATAATAATAGTATTAATAATAATAATAATAATAATAATAATAATAATAATAATAATAATAATAATAATAATAATAATAATAATAATAAAAACGACATCAAGGATAATAATGATGATGATAAAAAATTATGACAATATCAATTTAATAACAACAATAAAGAGTAAAAGCGTCACTTCAAAAAAAAAAAATAAATAGCACATGTCTTTAAATGGGACTGATTTCAAACCAATACAGAAGTTGCAAAGGCACTAACCTGGGCACAGCAGTACATGTAACATGTAATAGCTCACGGAAAACTGTCTCTAGAATCTATATACTGCTTTTGACACTGTAATTATTTCCAGTCATATAAAGAAACACCACTAAGAAACATGTAACTAGAATTGTTGAGAATAATTGATCACTCAAAACGCAAACTATGGCCTATATAAATACGTGTCAAAGTAAATTTTATATTTTTTTTCATTTAACTGATTCATTTTCAAAAAGAAAAAAAACCTACTTTCAAATAATTATTTTTGTTTATCTCGGCTTGAAAGTAACAAATACACATTGCTCTTCACTGGTCAACAGATTCAGCTTCTTCTAAAAAAAAAACAACAACAAACAAACCACAAAACACCTCAAATATTACTATTAGATATCTAAGATCTAGATCTCAAAATGAGTTACATTGTTTTGTTTAGCATTGCGAATGACGTTGCATTTCATTTTACATTGTGTGATATCTCTGACACATTCAGTCTGATACACCAGACAGGAGATATTGCGATAAAATTAATGTACTTGATCAAAGCTTTGTTTCTCGCTTGTTTCGAATAAAAACAAAATGGCTGACAAATTTCAGTCCATGACAAGTAGCGGTCCTCAGTAAATGTTACGTGTTTTAGCGATGCCATAATTATTCTTGATAACTTGATATAGTCGATGTGACGCTGAAACAATAATCAAACTCTAAATTTTAATTGTATCAAACAAAATACACCTTACAGAACCGAATGTAATGAATAATGAGCAGCTTTTTATATGCATATAGATCTATAATATACTCAATTGGTCAAGATAAAATAAAACTGTTGTCCTTCCTGAAAATTACGAGAATCTAGACACGTAAATCAAATGTCCCAAGTCATGACACATTAGGTTTAAGGAAGGCGATATTTCCCCCTTGTTTCTTCCTAAAACACTAACAAAAAAATACACTACAGCATAAAGGAAATCACAGATATTCGAATGGACAAGGTCTCACTCACCCCCATGGGAACAGCCTGAGATCGAAAAACTGAACAGGAAAAGACCAAATCGCATCCATCGTTCCTGTCATCTTTTTAACTTCTGTAGATCAAGATCTCAAACGAAATCCATGGTGATGTTTTCACTCCAATATCCTCCCATTTCACATCATTGTATTAACAATACAGAAAACGGTTGAGAGTGCATGCACGTCCCATCTGGCGCGTTTGGATTGCCCCTGATCTTGTGTGAGAAGTGCTTGTCTTCGTTTTACATTGACGCCTGGTGGTGAACTGACAGGACCCCGTTGCTTTTATCCTGGCCTCAGATGACCCACTAGCCCAGTAGCACCCGCTACTAGGTCACGGGCCGAGACAGGGGAGGCTAGGCCAATAATATTACGCCGTGTTGCATTAAGTTCCAGTCTGGCCACCACCCACCGGCCCGCCGCCCCTGTACTGCCGAGTGCCGAATGCGGTGCGCGAAAGGACCAGCCTTTGTTAGTTGGGTTGGTTTGATGCACAAGCTACGATTGACGTCATACATGCAGGTTATACAGTTGATACTGCGGTGCACAAATTTTATCTTCCACCAAAACATATAGACCAGATTCTGTATAAAATAATTGTAAAAGTGACCACCTTCTCTTAGACGACATACATGTATTACATGCAGCAATTTTTAAAAGCCTGGTTGTTTTCGTGTCATCAATATTGCACCGCCTATTATCTCTATATTTAGCCTTACGTAGACAGTATGACCTCATTTTCAAATTAAAACAATATCCATGTAGAGAGTAGACCTTATCTCCAGACAAAGCAATTGGACGACAGTGTAGCCTACCAGGTTAAAAAACTAGGCCAAGTCCTTGTACTAACTTCGGCATAATTATTTCTGGCGCCATGCAAAACTTAAAAGGAGTAGTTGAAATATTGGTTTAAAGTTGTTTTTTAAGATAAAGCAACAACAACAACATATTTTATTTTAAAAGCGGAAAAAACACAACACAACGACTTACTGGTATTCCTATTGGCAATAAGCATATGGGCGCAAAAAACGTATAACATGTATAGACAATGGTTTAACTATCCTGACATCACCGGTTTCAAAGATCCCGAACGGGGATCGATTTTCATTTTAAATAAAAAAAAATGTTTTTGTTAATGGTTTACTCCTGACTATTGTTGATTTAGACGTAAAGCACATGTTTTATTTCATTCTATATTCTTGTATGCAGTTATACTATCTTAAAGTATAGGAGTGAGAGATTCCAGTACAGCAATTGTCAATGTTAGACCGCGGGCCAACTTTTAAAAGTTATTTTAGTGATTTTAGCTAATATCTTCATTAACATCATTTATTTATCAACTATCGCAACAAGTTTTCTTTTACACCATTTAATACTTTCATTGTTTTTTTTTTTTTTGAAAAAAAAAATACTTTTGAAAATTGATATTAGCTTCGTGGATAAGTTTGATCGCCGAATACTTAGCTTCAACCCTACTAAAACCAAACCCCTGAAAAAATACAAAGTAATTCCCCATTTTGACTTTGACAATGGACTATTCATTAGCTTTTTTAATTTTGTTCGAGTTTTTAACTCAGCAGGTTTTATTCTTCGATCAGGTTAAATTTACATTGAATTTTAGATTATTTTTTTATTATAAGCCTGCAACTGCTGTCAAGGTTTTGAACACGTAGGTGTGTCTCAATATTTTTAAAAGTTGATATTGGGAACTCGGGAACGCACAGGTTCTATGTATTGCATAGCTGTGCCTACGTGACCTGGGGTATGAATATAGGGTAGATAATTTGGTCAGAGTGGCCTCTTTTCTCTACCACTCAAGCTTTCCTCAAGCTCTTTTGGCATGAGAAACAAAAATAGACAATGTACCTGCTTCATCGATTTCGTTCTCAACGAGAATCGGGTCAAAGCAGCGCGGAGAAAGCTGACTACACCAGGATAGTTTATTTAAAGCACCTTATTCAAAGATAATAGCAGCTTACTAGAAGTTGCAGAAGCAGCGAAAGAATTTCAGTCTGCATACTATGCTTACAATTATACAAAGAATACAAAGCCAAAAAGAGTTATGAGAGTATAATTATCATCAGGTGTTTAACTTTGAAACTTGTAAACAAAAAACCCAAGGCAAAAATTGCATAAAAGCTTTTTAGATACAAATTGAATTGTTTTCTTGGATCAGTATTTAAACTTTTATGTATATATTCTAACTATAGGCCCCTCTCTTAAATATACAAAAATATTTTTGAACGAAGGCATAGAGCCTGGGGTGGGCATTCCTTTTCAAACAAACATTATGCTCATTATGCCAACACATGCTTCAAAAGTGATCGCCTTGTGTAGCTGTTCTCAACCTGACATCAGCAGAAGCCAAACTGCGAGCCGAAGAGGGCTGTGGCCAGCCAGCCTAGCCCTGCGCGCCGTGACTGCGTAAAGAGAGGGCGGGGCCGTGTAGGGCTGAGTGGCGAGCTGGCAGGCGGCGCAATCAAAGGCAGACGCAAAAGACTGACCCATTTCTGACATCAAATAGGTCAACTTTTACGGGACGTTTTGAGGTCATATTACTAAAGCTAAAATTAGAAAGGAACGAGTTTTTCATTTTTTCGTTTCTCATTTCACTATAGTCGAGCGATGGGTAAATATTGTACAGTAAGCTTTTGATGGACAGTCAAAAGAAAAAAAAAACATTGTACACGTTGCAATAAAAGTAGAGCCATTCTTTAAATAAATTTACTGGTTGGGCTACCTATATTATCTATAAACGACATAGTGATGGTAATACTTAAACATTGGTGTTTATGGTTAAGGCTAACAATGATATATGATAAACGTAGAAATATTTGTTGCTTAATAATAACAATAAAATATAAACAGTGATAACAAGAATAACAACCTTTATCTGTTTTTACGTTTGCTTTACATTTGCTAGTAGCCTATCTATGTCTCAATCTTTCACTACCTGTCGATTCGCCTGGCTCCAGGCCTTTTCCATTCTCTTTACCTTTCTTTTCTAATTAAACGACTACTCACGATAACAATCCCATTCGCCAGCTCTCGCTCCCTCATCCCTTCACCTCCATACCTCGCCCAACCCAACTCATGCCACGTATCCCTATCTCCGCGAATGGAACATTTACCGTCCCCCCCCCCTTTTTTTCTGAATACATAAAAAAATCAGTGGGCTTATCTATCAGATAACCACTGTGACATTCCCATTACTTTAAACATAGATTTCACTTACAATGCATATACCCCAACCTTGCGTGGGCGGTTCCCGCTCCTCTTTGTTTCACGTTATAGTTTTTCAACTTGACCGATTTTCCAGTTTCTAGTGGTCGCAGGAAAAAAAATCCCCTAACCTGGTCAGTTTAGTGCACAAGATTAAAAAAAAACTAGCTTAAGAGACTTTAAGGTATAAGTTTACAATGATGAGAACGCTCGGAAAATGGGCCGCTAGGTCACCTATATTAACACAACCAGGACAACTCTACCTTACTTAGCCTGCAGATTAGGCCTAAAGAAACAGAAATAGTTTCGAGGATAAGATTATAGATCAAATATTAGTTTAAACGCTTAGCCTACAGGTTCTCGATAAAGAAAAAAAATTACTAAAATAAGCACAAACAAAAACAGAAGGAACGAAAATTATATTCGATTCAAATACAAAGCTACAGAAATCAACATATAGAAGGAAAAAAAATAATGTTTAGCCATGATATCAAATTTTAACATTACCAGTATGTATTATCTTCTGCACACACAAGAACAGTATTATAAAAGTAAAGTAAAAAAAAAAAAAAGAAAAGTGATCTTTCTCTCTCAGGCACACACCTTCTTCTGTCTGTTTCTCTCTCTCTCTCTCTCTCTCTCTCTCTCTCTCTCTCTCTCTCTCTCTCTCTCCAATGTGTACCGGAGAGCACTGGTTACAGGAAGGAAGTGTAATTTGCGGCTTAACAAGTCTATCTACCTCATAAAGTAAACTTTTTCGTAAGCTGATCAAACTTGACATCGCTTTGTATTAGTCAGTAAAAAGCGAATCCAAGGTCAATTTAGTTAACATCTTCTTGTTTCCCTTTAATGTTTTGTTCAATTGTCCCAAGAACTGTAACCACGCAATCTGCGCAAGGAATATAAAACAAAAAAACAAAAAAATAATTGAAAATGTTAAACAGCACACAAACATGAAGCCATTGATAAATAACTTGCTCTCTCCCTGTACTGCCAAGCACTAAAGGGGACTTACAAAAAAATATGAATTTTTTAAATATTGACCCGTAAGCCTAAATTAAGCTATGCAAACATGGACTAGGTGCCAAAAACATCATACAACTTAAAAATTATTGCTTAACAGTTGTGGTTGTCATGATAACGGCCGCCGTCTAAGAAAAAATATAAAAATTTTTTCTTAAATGTTTTTAAACTACTTGACTTTTTTCAAGTCTTTTACTTGTAATGGTTCAGCTGGCTATATAAGATCCTAATTTTTGAAGTTATTTTAATTTGGCACAGAAAAAATTAATGTTTTGTTATGATTTTTGGGCAAAAATCTACAGAAAAAAATTGTCAAAAAAGTGTTCCATGAACAAGAAAAATAAATAGCCACCTATTTGTAAAAACTAAATAGCTATATAATGTACCATTTTCAAGACTCTAGGCTAAAAAGCAATGAAATGGTTGAGAAAATAAACTTGACAACACAGTTTTGAGAAAAACGCAAAATAAAAGAAAAAAATTAGCTGAAAAAAAAGATGAACTTATCATGTTTGAGAGTGAGCTTTGGGCTAAATACACTTCAGATTTGCCCTAGACGGCTTCAGGTATATAAGCTAACATATTAAAGCTGTAGAAAAAGTTCAAATCTGAGAATCGCTACTTTATAATGAAATCAACTTTTTTTGGACCCGCTTACCCACATAAGGCCAAAGAGAAGACCTTTTTCATAGAGACTAAGCCCCAATAAAGACACTGTATTAGGAATGAGATTTCAATAATAGTATAGGAACTTTTCTGATGTCAATGCGAGTGAGCTTAATTCTTAAGGGTAGCACATGCTGATTTACATCCTAGCGTATTTTTTTAGAAAATATTTTAAAAACATCATGGGATAACCCGTTGTCTGTTGAACACAATCTTTTAAACTCACGTGATACATTTTATTTTAAGGTGGACTTTTTATTTAGCTCTATGTTTTTTTAGTTCTAGATGTGAAATCATTTATAAAAGTAAAAAACTTATCAAAATAAGAACAAAAATCTACTTCTAGATTGCAATAACCACTCTAGAATTTTGGGGTGTTGTCTTCTATCGAAGGGATGATACTCTTGTTTTAACTCTTACCTCATTCCCTATTAAAAACCCATTTAAATATAACTGACCACATTGATTGATTTGCTAGATGTAATAAAAGTCAGATAAACGAAAAATACCCTATAAGCAGAGAATAACAGGCATCATCAATTGTCTCCTCTGAGCGAGGTCACACACACACTCACACACACACACGCATATATAAATGACAAGACTAATACTAATTTTTGACACCTCCGATCTTTTTATCATATTCCATTCCACAATGATAACATTTTCTGTTTTATGGCTTTCGTTCTTATCAATGAATCGAAATGCCTTAACAATCCCTTTTTTTATCTTACGCCTTATAACTATGGCATAGCTGATAGGATGTAGCAATATTTTTAAAACCGATGTCATTAAAGATTGTTATACAGATATCTCAACTATCTCGTACGATCTCTTACCTCTTTTAAATATAACTCCTAATTAAAAAAAAACCCAACCCAAACACTATTTAATTTGATAAGATAACTAGATGGATTAAAGACGAATCAAATTAAAACATTGAAGGGCATGATGCAGAAAAAACCATTAGGTCTTATAATTTTATAGCTTTTATAATGTAGTGAAACCGCTGGTGACATGTTAAATAAACCGTCAAGAATATGATAAATGAACCATCAGAGCTTTTTGAATACCCCCTCTCCCCAAGAACATGATAAATCGGCTGTCTTGGGAGTGTCAATTGAATCGCCAAGAATATAATTATGTAAACCGAGTCATTTAAAAAAAAACCCTCCAATAATAGGCTAATATATGATGTGAAGACTGCTATGGATATTTGAAATAAACCGCCAAGAATGATAACAATAAATAAACCTTTAGACACATATCAAATAACCACAAAGAGTAATACTTAATAACAAAAAATCGCCAAGAAAAATATAACAATGGTAAATAAACCGCCAAAGTCATATTACATAAACCGCCAAGAATAATAATGACAAAAATCGCCAACAGTAATGTATGTGATATATAAACTGTCAGAGACATGTTGAAAAACTTGCCATGAAAAGGATAAATAAACCCACATAGAGATGATGAATTAACCGCCAGAAATGATCTATAATGTAACATCGGACCTCCAAATCTTATCTGAGTAAGGCTTATAAATACCTGGACTTTGACTTATGAAATTTTCAGGATACATAAGGAATAAATTTTAACTTTTTCAAAAGTCAAGTCGACCAACTACCTCACAGATTCAAATTCTACATGGATTTCTCTCTTAAGCCAGTTCTTCAATCTTCACAGGTTGGCAGGGATCGAGACCAAGACCATCGACGGGCCTCCGGCTCATCAAGTTGATTTTGCCTATATACCTGTATTTCTATAAATCAATTAGTCCTTGTGAGAGTAATTTCTCTTTTAACTAATCTCAATTTTTAGAAAGATCAGTGGGATTTTTTAAGCTTAACATTTGAACCCACGAAAGATCTTATACCAAACTCACAAATCTATTTGCCGCCATGTGCGTTGTAAAATGTCCGATCTTGCCATTTTTTAATGAAATGATCTTAAATATTTGCAATTTTAGCCCCGTTGACTATGGAAGCGTATGATAATGGTTTTCACAAAGTCATTATTTCTTTTTTTTTGTTTCTAGATCTCAAATGAGACGTTATAATTAACGAGAATGACTATTAGAAACAAGACTCAAATTAAAAAAAATTAAATAATATTTTATATTTGGCGGTTAAATTCTAGACTGATTATTTTTCAATAGTATTTAGCGCTTCACGAGACCTAGATTCTAGATTTTGGCGAAGAGGAAGAAAATAAAGAATCGGGTGTTCATTCTCCCATTATATTGGCTACAATTATTTAATTAATTTTAAAACTTAGCAGTGTACTTGTTTTTAAAGTATAATTACTGTAGCATTTCTGTAGATATTGTAGGCTATCTATCAAAGCCAATGAGTAGTTTGCTAGATGTCAAGGAAAAGTGGGAAACAGAGAGGGTGGCAGGTACAGAAAGAGAGAAAAAAGAAGAAAACATGTTGGGGGTAAAAACCCTGTCCGGGCTGATAGCAGAAAATGAGAGAATACAGAAGGATGAGAACAGAGAGAAATAAACAAAGAGAGGAAGCTAAGGTGTGAAACCTTACTTTAAAAAGGGAAATAATAAATTGAGGATATGACAAAATCTAGAATAAAACAATATATATTGAGAGAGAGAGAGAGAGAGAGAGAGAGAGAGAGAGAGAGAGAGAGAGAGAGAGAGAGAATGCTTAAAGACAGATTTGTCTCAAAAGATATGGATTTTAGTTTACGACACAGAAAACCAGAATACAAAAGTCATAAAAAAGGAAAATGAGAAGGGAGGTGGGGACATTGGTACTCAGACAGTTAATCTTATATTTAAGAGTTTGACGTAGGAGCAGGGAGATAAATAACGTAAAAGCTCATTTTTACAGCACAGGGGAAGTGCTCAATATAGTTGGACTTTTCTTTTAAAAAATGAATAACTCATTAATGCTTATGTTTCGCTCGAGTGAAAAAAAAAGCAACACTTTAATATGTTTGCTTTACAAACCCACCAACTTAACTTTGTGCTCGGATGTTTACTTCCTTTGCCAAAAAAAATGTGATAAACAAACTTCAATACTCTACGCTATATAGTACTCTTAATCCGTTCAGCTGAAAAAGAATGTAGGCTTGCAATAAATAAAACACCACAGTCTTGGTGAGAAATAAACGAGCAAGAGGCGATAATTGTACAGAATGACAGCTTGGGCTAATAACAATAACTTTAGTTCTCGATTTGCTAGGTCACCACCGACTCGAGAGTCTTTTCTCTCCGTTATTAATCGAGGGAGAGACCCGTCTTTTGTGTTACGTATTAGCACCTCGGATTCTCATCCTCCGCGTGGAATCAAGCATCGAAACCAAACAAAAGCGAAGCAATCTAAAAAAATTCCCGGAAGAAAATGAGGTTTTTGTCCCTCGCAACCGCTTCAAGTGAGTCGGGTGTCCGAATTTTACTTTACAAACAAGTCCAATACTATTTTTTTATCGACCAATACAAATGTTTAAAATGTCGGAGGTTTTTAATTTCAAGAATAAGCCTTTTAAAGGCATTTTTTTCTTCTGTTTCGTTATAATTATCTTAAACCTACAGAAGTTTTAATATCTTTCCACAAAATATGGATAAAATGAAAATATCTAAAGACTGGACTCATTTTCGGACCAGTTGTGAGACATTTCATTTTTGGGAAGGTCCTCTCTTTTTTCTTACGTTTGACTTCTTTGACATATGGTCAAGGCTGCATTGATAGCTGCTCGTTTGAAGCCAATGCGCACGTCATTTGGTATAAAACACTTGTCCTAATTCTTTATTCAAGAGTCCATACATTATTGTTTAGACATACTTGGGTTTAGATGGAGGCACAGGTGTCGCATATTTTACATAATTGTGTCCATCTTCGTATGTAATCATTGTATATACTACAACAAAAGATGACCAGAAAAGCTCTTGAAGGTCCTGACGCAATATTCTAGTTTGTTTACGTTTAGATTTACACTACAGGCATGTTGAGCACGGTGGTCTTGAGCTTGAAACATCGCTTACTGTGAACTGAATGTGCTGATTCAATTAAAGGTATCGGTTACAAATAAGTTGGTATCTTGTCAAATGGCTCCATTTACTTGCTTAAGTTTTTTTTCTCGAACAGTTTGCTACCAAATATACCTATATAAAACTTATATATATATATATATATATATACATGGTAGCCTAGTCTTACCTTA
>BMAT01012670.1:51445-61676 GCA_019649035.1 Elysia marginata
CCGTACTCGTCTTTGAGTGTGTTCAAGTTTTGTTTATACGTAGTCACTCAATTTTTTTACGAAGCTGAGAGTAGGCGTGAGAAATCAAATCCAAGCTGTATCTTAGAAGTTTGAATTTAAAAATCACAATACCTAATCGCTAGTCCTCTTCTCAGTAAGTTCCTGAGGACAACAAACAAGAAGGTCGGGTCATTTTATGACAGTCGAAAGGTATTGTAACAGCTTGGCGTCTACACTATTTCTTACTAGTTAAAACACGCATTGAAAAGTTATGACTCACATAGAAGAATTTCATAAGAGAAATCAAGAAAACACTGTTCTCAGTGATTTAGTTATGGGTTTCCTTAAGCTCGGCGCTGTTTGATCTTCTGGTTCTTCTTCTTCTTTTCCTTGCTCTCTTTCTTCGCCTGTATTATTCCTGTTTCTAATTTCATCATCATCGTCATCATCATCATCATTATCATCATCAACATTATCATCATCATCATCATCGTCGTCATCATCATCATAGTCATCATCATCATCATCATTACCACCACCATCAACTTAATCATCAACGTCGTCATCATCACCATTACCACCACCATCACCATGATCATCATGATTATCATCATCACCACTACCACCAATACCATCATCATCATCATCATCATCATCATCATCATCATCATTATCATCATCATCATCATTACCACCACCATCATCATTATCATCACAGTCGTCATCATCATCATCACCACCACCATCACCATCATCTTTTTCCTCCTCAACACCCTCATCTCCTTTCTCTCTTGAGTTATGCCACCCACTCCTCTTTCATCCTCTCATCCTCTTCTCATCTCAACCACTCTTCTTTCCCACTCCTCTGTATCACCTGACTTTTCTTTACGTCTTTGTCAAGTGAGATAACAAGTTCCGTGGATGACTCAGAGACAACCTATCTGCACTGAGAACTCATAATTATTTTTTTCCATTTGTTTTTGTACCCACCACCCCCTTTTGTACTTACATAATCCACAAGTTGTAAAAATGACAGTGTGATACAAGTAATCTCTCTTTCTCTATATTTGTCTCTGTCTCTGTCTCTCTATCTCTGCCTCTCTGTCTCTCTCTGTCTCTCTCTCTCTGTTTCTCTGTCTCTCTGTCTCTCTTTCTCTCCCTTTATCTCTCTCTACATCGATGAAGTTACGTAAGGGTAATAACATGCAAGATCACGCCTCTACAGACATGTGAAGTCTACGATGATAAACAGGTCACCCAGTTCTGGAGCGTGGATACCCAGTCTAATTCCTTTCCCTGTCACGTTTTCATACACTGAATTGAAATTACTGTTTATGTTTTGATATTTGCTTCTGTTTGTTGTTGTTTATGCAAAATAATTATTTTGTGTTCCTATTAGTTGTTTTTTTTTTACTTTTTAATTTTGATTTTTTTGTGTTTTGTTTTGTTTTTGTTTTTTTTTTCGGAGAGGGGGGGGGGTGTATAATATATGTGATATGTTTTTGAATTGGTTTGGAAGCCTCCATATTCTATTTCGATGTGCAGCAGAAAATCACATCCAAAATGTATAGTGAATTAATACGATGCGATTTTTTATGTGCAAATTTGGCGTGGATGCTATTGCTTTGGTTGTTATCCATGTCGCCTTGGCGCAAAACGTGACAGACGCTATTATTAACTTGTTGTAAGTTTTTTTTAATTAAATAAATGTAAAAACTCTCGATTTGCTGTTTTGAAAGTTGTTAATGATGTTTAAAAAAGAACGAACACAGCTGTGGGAAATTGTTCAATCTTCTTTTACCCTAATACATAAGACAGAAAATGAAATAAAGAAGGAACTGTTCGATCAATTTTCCTATGAAGGTGTCTCATTTTGCCGTGAGAGTTTTCTTTTGATGATGTTGTTGTTGTTGTTCCTGATGTTGTTGATGTTTTATTGTCATTATTTTCGTTTGTGGTTGAGTTGGATATCACTATAGTGCTTATCAGTTCGTTGAACTTACTATTGGAGAATATTGTGTGGTGTCTTGACTTGGCGAGAACATCCCTGGTTTGAAACAAAGTAAATTTTTATACACTATATTGTATTAATCCCTTTCGGGAAATTTGGCTTCATTACTCAGCGTAACTGTGTCGCTATAATAGAAGCGCCACTACTGGCTCACCAGACCAACACATTTTGAAGCAACTTGTAACCCATATGCAGGGTGTTGCAGGCGCATATCCTAAATTCAAGCAATGCCAGTAGCTGGGTACCCATTTTTACAAATGGGTGGTCTTGGTAAATTGTTTTCCCAAGGCAATTGCAATATGGCATGATCGGGAATCGAATCCTCGATCGCTGGATCAGGAGCCCGAAGCGCTAACTACTCTGCCATGCTGTCCTAGTCATCTTTTGTTGTTTTGTTTTTTTGTGTTTGTTTGTTTTTAAATCAAAGAAGTTTCTAACATTTTTCACAAAAAAATGGTAATCTGACGGACTTTTGACATTTGCAGCTCAGAAAAAATGCGTTGTTTAGAATATCAGCACCTTGTAATGTGTTTGATTGCGACATCCGGCTAATTTTCACCAGTTGAGAGACACAATTATTCTAGTTGCCAGTGATATATGTCAAGGCCGTCGCTAAATAATCCCTGGCCTTCTTGTTACATCATATTGACCAGTCGTTGCCACCTATTATAATTTCCCCCAGCTACACAAAGTCAGAGAGAGAGAGAGAGAGAGAGAGAGAAAACATAAACCAATTATTTTATGCTGAGGCAACGCCCCTTCAACCTGTCCACCCAGGACCTGTGGCTTATGACCCTTGCCCTGGGGATACGTGTAGAATAATGACCTTGTAACCGAGATTCGGAAAATGCTCATTATCAGGTTTGTCCGCATCAAATGATAGGCCTCCGTGGCAAAATGCAACAAACTCCAATTTTACCCTAAGGTGAATTTCGAATGTTGACCAGCATTATCAAAGGTAATTCTACTGGTGTTATAACTTTTTTTTGTTGAAACAAGAAACATTGCCGCTATAAAATCTTTACTTTTCCTGATAGATGAGATCTGATGGGCATTGGAAAAGCATGGCACATTTTTTTGCCAAAATTTGAAATGTATTTACATTTGTAATTTTATGTCTCCTGTTTTATATCCTGAAATCCTTCAGTTACATTGATAGAACCCTCTGGTCCAGTTTATTTGACTAATTAGACACATCTCTCCTCCCAATAGATTCCTAGGAGGCGAAACTTAAAGCCGTAATAGTTTAATACGAATGATTGGTAATGATATCTTTCCTTGTCATTAAAATTCGTTTATTGGAAATATTATTTCGTCTAGCTCCTTCATACTTTCCATAAGTAATGGTTTATAAGACACGCCCCTTGTCATTAGTATTTGCTTCTTTAAAAGATTTTTTTGCAGCTCCTTTTAAATACATGAATCTTCTTTCTGTTAGATGCAAAATCCTCATCACACATTTTGTAAGGTGTCGCAAACTTTTTGTAACGTGCCGTAACGGTAACACCAGGTCGTAGTTGCTGTTTGGGCAGTGAATGTCTTACTGATAACAGCCAGGGTAACGTAAGTCGAGTTGCTAAATCTCTGCACTGTTAAAAAACGCATAACTCCATACGAGCTTAATAACGTACACTTTCTTTTGCACTGACTAAGCCCTTGGTTAAAAAAAGTTCGTTCTCAAGGCCACATTACATAACACCAAAGCTTGACACATTTCCAAGATCCAGTTCAACCAACATTCTCTCTTTGTCCTCTGTTGCGGTTATTAAGTCTCCCCATGTCTAAAGAAATCAAGAGCCTGCCCGGAGCATTACCGTAACAAGAACGGTATAATTATATCGGTCAAGTTGATAACACACTCAACAGCTACTGCAGGCTCCAGTTTTATCTTGTACTCCTTGATTCACCATTGAAAACAAGGACATTTTTCCTCAGTTTAAGAGGCGAGGGAAGAGATTTTGGCACCGAGCGTTCTCAAATGCCTATAGAACTGCGTCCAAATCTGCTAGATACTGCAAAATGATAATAATCATTGTTGGAGTTCCCTGGCGCATGTGGACCTTGGGTACTATTGCCTTCGTTTTCTTGACAATTAAGCTCTAGGCCTAATGTTTATCCGAGAAGTATTATATGTACAGAAAATAACTTTTTGTTGTGCGCTTATGAACTATGTTCTTGGACGATGTTTCTTCCAGACCTGTTGATTGCAAAGTTAGCAGACCTGTTGATTCCCTATTTTGACCTCATTTTTGTTAATTCTGAAAATTGGTCTTTTTGTAGGTACATAAAAACCAAAGTTTTATTTTACACATACTACTACAAATTTAACATTTAAGAACTCAATGAGCTAAGATAAATGCAGAAAGAATCGTGCAACTTGGATAATATCCCAAAAATTATTGGCTGGTGAATCTGAATCTTTTGAAACTGTATTGGAGAGCGGAGTTAAAGCGAATTTCTCTACAGTTAGTGTCGATGTCTATCTAGGTCGGATATGTTGACATGTTTAATGCGCACGTTATCAGAAAATCCTTTGCTCTGAAGGTAAGCTCTATTCTTGGTACTAAAATTGACCTAGATGTAGTAGGTAAAACTTTTCAACAGAAAGGAGGAGAATAAGGCTGTCACAGCTCCAGAACTCCTCTAAAAACAGCATGAATCAATTTTATTCGAGATTACCATTAATATCATAACGAGCTTGATATAGAATTGTAAAAGATATCGTATTATTTGAATATTTCCTTTTGTAAGGAGTATGGTTTAGCGTTTACTGTATATATATATATCACTGACGTCCTTATCTGTCAAAGGTCAGTGACGTTTACAGAAGGTCACCAGACCTGCGCAGTCTTAGTTAGGGTCAACAAAGATTACGTAATTATGTTTGTAAACTTGATGTCACGTGACATTAAAATTAGATTATGGTTGCTGACATCAACTGTATTTAGCTCAATGTATCTTTTGTTTAGTGTCGGTCTTCATAACTGAACGGTTCGTGGTTATATCACAAAATTAATAATTCATCGATTAACCTAGTTAGTTGCCTAAGTGTTTGTCAAATCGAGCTATTTATTGATTGATTGATTGATTAGTGGATGGATTAGTGGATTTACTGTTGATTGACTGGGCGTTTGGTGTATTGAACGAGTGATTAAACGGTTGATTTATTGTATCATTGATTTAATATTTGATTGATTTATTATTTGATTTGTTTATTGAATGTTTTATTGTTTCAATAGTCGATTGGTTGATTAATTGATTGATTGGTTGGTTAATCGATTAATTCATTTGATCGTTGATTGTGTGATCATTTGGTTAATTTGTTGAATTGTTAAATTGGTCTGTTGATTTATTTGCTCATGTTTTGATTGATTCATTTATAGCTTCATTGGTTTATTGGATGCTTAATTAGCTTCTTTTGTTGTTTAGTTTACTTATTTTTCGATAAATCGATTACTTCGTTGAATTATTGGTAGTTTAAAGCGCTAAGCCGAATCCTTCACCTCCTATCAGCCTCTCGGGCACTCTTATGATTACCTGACCAGCTCTCTTGTCGGATATTTCTTTCTTCTTCTCTCAGGTGTGTTTTCTTTCTCTGGTATTTTGTTCTTTATCTCTCTTGTGTATTTTTCTTCTCAGATGTTTCGTCCTTTTTCTCTCTTTTGTCCTTTTTTTCTGCGATATTTTGTACTTTTTCTGTCGTATGTCTTTTTCTTCTCTGATATTTATTCTTTTCCTCTTATGTCAGCTAGATCATGACCGGTCATTCACATCTGGCCTGACTAAAAGCTTAGCCTGCTCTTTCCTCTCGTTTATTTGTTTTCACTGCATAATTATGTCAATGTAACTCGCTTCCCGCTTGATCGCGCGTATCCTTGACATCAACTTTATTTCGGAGATGCTGACAAAAATCCCTCTCTGACATCCGGCAAGGACAAAAAAAAAGTTAGACTAATCTGGTGAAAATAATGCATCATCATGACAAACATCAAACAAGGAAGAAGCGAAAGTTTAAAAAACCCACAAAAATGGTACATGTACATTGTATATTCGCACCTGTACAGCTGGCTGTCTGATCAGGCGCAGGTTGTGAATATGCTTGACCGAGTTTGCGCATGCCACGCTGCATGTCACGTGAAAGGAAGCATGGCCACGTATGCTGCCATTTTTTGTGTCAGGATCCCAGGTGGCAATCTGAAGAATGTTATGGTAACAAAAAATTGCAGAGTCATAAGCCGTGCCACCCGCACTCTAGAAATCCGAGTATATCGCATAGAATCCTTCATCAGAGCCACACTAATCCACAGTAACTAGATCTAACTCACCCTGCCACTTCTTGAGACGGCGGCTTAGGAAGTTTACATCTAAACGAAGAACTAAGACACGTTATTTATATCAAACAAGCTGGCAGACCCGTTCAAAAGAACGGGAAACAGAAACAAAATGTTCTAAAATAAGATTTTTTTTTCCTTTATCTATTTAACTCAAAATTATCAGTTTGAAAAGTAGAAGTAAAGATGATTGACTTGTATAATGTGAAAATTTTTTTTTCTTACTGTTGCAAAAAAAATTTTTTTTACCTCTAACTGTTTGCTAAGATAGGGCATATCGGTCTTGATAAAACCAAACAAAACTTAACAAATGAAGCAAACAAAAAAGGGAATGAGGTAAAAACATGCTGAAAGGAACAGAGTATTTACAGAAATTACCTGTAGATCGAAGTTTTTTTTTAAATCTTAATTTTAAAAAACAAAATATTTTTCGTCTGCATTCAAGGGGCTTCGGACCGACACATGATTAATTTGGAACTAGCCAAAATTAACCTAGTGGCTGCATAAAAATGTTTTTTTTTTCTTTCACGGTGATATCATTCTTTCTAATAGTTCTTGATAATGTGATATTGAAAACATCTTAACTTTTCAAAAAAAAATATTTTCCGTCTGCATTCAAGGGGATTTTCTTCCGTTTTCGTGCTAGATCTAGAATCTAGATCAGATTGTTCCCTGTCTTCGTGTTATCTAATCTGGATTGATAAGAATTTTTGACACATTAAACTTATCAAATCAAATTTAAAAGCGATAGCCACAAATACCTCTTGAAGTGAAAGCTTTCTATAGCATATTACGCATCAACCTGCGAGAATTCTGCAATCAACTTGAGGCTTCATGCGTCAACCTGTTTAACTCTTGTAATTGTATCAAAAGTAACAAATAACAGAGCTGCCAGTTCTTGATAATGTTAGATTCTATCTAGATCTAATACGTCAGATTCCATATTTCCTAGTCCTTATAGAGATGATCTAGATCTAGAGTAAAGTAGGTTCACTGCAGAGTGGGTCGCAGAATTTTCTTCCCTGTCTTCGTGCTAGATCTAGAATCTAGATCAGATTGTTCCTGTCTTCGTGTAATCGAAATTGGATTCATAAGGATTTTTGACACATTAAACTTCATAACAAAATCAAATTTAAAGGCGATAATCACAATTACCTCTTGAAATCAAACCTTTCACTAATTTGTTCAAAGATAAAGGCTGTTCAAAAGTCCTTGGACGCAAATCCATGATCAAACCAATTAGATCAATTTGTGGCCTTTAGACAAAAGACCGGCGTTAATTTCTAGATCTAAAATTAATACAATATAATTATATTTTCATAGACTCTAAATCTAGGCTTTGTATTAGAAGCTACAATCTAGATCGAGATAAGGCTCATCAACTTGTCTTCAATGTTTACATTCTTTGTTCAAATTTCCACTAAAATCCATGACATCATCCGCTTTGCCAGTTTCGATTTGTGTGCTCTATGTCAAATGCTTATGTTTTTATGTTGTGTGAAACTTTTTCTTATTTTTATTTCTTTAACTGCATGTAAACGTAGTTATAGGGTCAAGTGAGAATTTTAATTTGATATCTGACCGTTTGTTGTGCTCAATAATATTTAGACTCTCATTATTGATATCTTAAATGAGAGGCCAAAGTTTTAATTTTTGGTTTGAAAAAATCCTTCTTGGCAACACACATGTTTCGCTCTGAAGCGGAAAAGAAAATAGTTCCTTCTAAAAACAATGGATATTTTTTTTGTCGTGTTTTATTTTTGTATTTTGACCCTTTTACGAAAATAAACAGCTTATTTAAAGGCATTTTAAACACATGTGACGCTTTTATCGTAAGCGGTCTAGGAGGAGGGTGCGGCCACGTTTTTTTATGTTCATGCGCTCGTCATTTATAGATATAGATATGAAACACAAACTTTTGGCGCATGTCCGCTTAAAGGTGGTTTTACACCTTTTTCAAATGGCATGCCAAATCAGAATGGAAATCAGAATGTAATTGTTAGAGCCATCGAACGAGTTAATTATCCCTCTGGAATCCCATCCCGTTCATATTTTTTGGTAGATTCCCACCCAAAAAGTGTGAGTAGAAAGATTTTTAATCTGTGAGGAAGGCCACACAGGATCCAAAGGAAAGTTTTCATCATTCTGTGCGGTCAAGGTGTTCAAAAAAGAACTTTCATTCCATTAACAGGGTCAGATTCGCGCTGTTATCAGCAGTAGCTGAATTAAACAGATGGCAATCTGCTGTATCATTGATAAGACAGACTCTCGGCTCTGAAGTTGGAGAGCACGGATGTCGTCTTGGCCAGATCCGACAAAGAAAAAGACTCGACCAAAGCCTCCATGTGCAAAGTGAAAAACCAAAAAAGAGGTAAAAATTAGAGCAGAAGCAATTGAAAAGGCCAGAAAGGAAAAAGAAGCCGCGGAGGGAGGCCCAGCGTATCAGGCTTGCATATTCTGAGATAAACAATCATCGGTTAGAAAACTTTTTTTCTATCAGTTTTTCCTCAAAATATGATTTTTTTTGCCTAAGTTGTATCTCAACCTTTGTTTATCGTCCAATTGTCCTGAAATTTGATGTGTGGTTGCCTTTCAGTGTGGTTAATTAAAGGACGTGGGAAATTCGGAATATCTAACTTAGTTTACTAGTTATTACGAAAATTTGGGGGAAAATGTGATTTTTTTTTCCATTTTCCAAAAACATCAAGTTTTAAATATTGATAACAAATTGAGCTTTTGTACTTTTTTAAAAACGCCCAGGTCATTTTACAAACATGATTGTTCCTAACATATTTCCAAGACATGCAATGATTTGGATAAAAATTGTAAGAGTAGGTACATTTTGAAAATCAGCAAATATCTTTATAAAAATTCAAGATGGCGGCCTTCACAGTGGCAACCATGATAAATAAAATAGATTAATTAATCAAGACCTACTAATTTGACTATGCTGAGTTGACTGGAAATCATCATTTTGGCATTCATGTTTAAAAGAAAAAAGAGTGTCTCAGAACCCGTTCCGCCCCTTAATAATACAAAGTATTAAATGTTAGAAGTATTTCTGTTGTAGTTAAGAATGTGCTTAGGTGGGTATAATTTTATACCAGAATGCGTTTTTGCTTTCTTGAGGTGTGCGCTTGTGATGTTTCGACGTCAGAGTTTTTTTTTTACACGGATTTGAGTCACAATGATTGCTGAAATGGACCTGTCAAAAAAACTTCCCTAATGATGGAACAAATACAATTTATCTTTTCTCATCTTCATTGCATCAAGCGTGGGGCTGAAGTTCCGAGTTGAAACCGGTTATTATAATGTAATTTAACTTCCAAACAATAGGATTAGAATAAATTAAAGTAAATAGCGTTCTTTTACCATGCCTCATCCAATTAAGTCTTCTATGTGCTCTAAAATTCATTTATCGACTGGCCATTATCAACGAAATGGCTTTCTGCACTCACAGAGGAGTAGCAGATACTGTACATACTCTAGTACAGTGGAAAGATCTTTGTCTGCCCATAGCTTTCAGCGCTTGAGTGCGGCCAAAAAATAATTATGTGTTACCGATAATAACCTTTCTCAAAGGAACCACGGGCTCGAACCTTCCGGACCTCTTAGTACAACAGCCGAGTGCCTTCGATTAGATCACCTCGCGACACCTAGCTTTTCTTCAGAGAACTGACTTCCTGAGTGTCTGCATCAGAAACTGGCGGCAATGTAACTTGTAGATCTACGTGAGGCAGGTTGTTTATCGATATTTTTATGATTGCATTTACAAACAAAATTTTTCTTCAGCTTGTGGGGAAGTATAAAGCGGACATGCAAAAAAATCTTTTACGGCATACGGTTCTTTTTTTTTTAAATAACATTACATTCTTTCTTTCTTTTCTCA
>BMAT01012670.1:63098-85229 GCA_019649035.1 Elysia marginata
ACTACTACTACTACTACTACTACTACTACTACTACTACTAATTTTTCTGCTACTACTACTGCTGGTGCTGCTTTTATTGTTTTTTTTTTCTTGCTATACCTCTTCTATCATTATGACGACTCCTGCAACTATTATTGATGCTGATGATGTGTATACAAATGCTAAAGTTTTACTGTGCGCACCTCATGACTTCCAAAGGGTGCAGCCTTGCAACAAATGGAAACAATATGCACTTCAACTCAAACTCCTACACTGCCTTATACAAATATTGAGGGAGTATAATAATGATACAGTTAAGAGCAGGTGACACATAAAGTACAACCTCACTTGACAATTTTTTTTTTGCAGCAATAAACGAGCCATACTAAATTACTGCAACAACCATCAGTTACAGATTCATTTGATGATTTAGAACCACTTTAAAAGATTTCAGAAAGCGATATGTACGTTACAATGCCAGAGTGCCGCTAAACTACATGTCACAGATATTCATGCTTACTTATCATGAAAATTTATAGCAAGATTAGTAGTGTAAGGAAAAAAAATCGAGAAAATTCTGAGCTCTCAATATTATTTCACTGAAGACATAATTATCTTTTTAGATATACGATAGCATCTTTCTTAATTCTGCACACAAAAACTGTTTGTATACCCTGGATAGAGAACGCGTATCTTACAGTATCCTAAACTCAGCACTCTCGCTGGATGCATTTCGGTTAAAGTGACATAGGATTATAAAAAAAAAACTGGTTCAGTCCTGTTCACCAAAGAAAACCTCAGTTTACTTTTTTTCCCTATAATCCACCGACTTCTGCTTGTCGGCCAGCGTGATGTTCGCATGCACTCAGCCAGGCCGAGCGAAATTTGCTTTTCAGTGAACGTCACCGACATAATTTTCTTCCCGGGCTCAGCGGTGACATTATTGTTGTTCCCTCCCCTTCAACCTCTTTTCTCTCTTTTTTTTTAATTCCCCGTCCACTCTCAGCTGTTCGCATTTCTCACACCGAGTTTTTCCCAGCAGCCCTCGCGCACCACTTCGCCCCGCCTCCTTTAGCCCTAATTTTTTTTCTCGGCAATATTTGTTTCTAAAACCTGCCACCCCCTTCTGACCGGCTTTTTTGGACTCGCCCGACTTTGTAGCTATAAAGTAGCGGACTCACTCTCTGTTCGGCCTGTCTTGCCAGCACCCCAGCAGCGGAAGGTAAGAGCCCGAGTTCTTGATATAATTTCTACATTTCCTATTCTTACCATGTTACTGTCAAGTTTCTTCGTCATAAAATTTTAAGAATCTCTAAATAGCCTTCATGTTATAACTCTTTAAAATAGTTTGACTCGATTATAGCATCAAATCATTGAAATTATTTTATTTGTTTTACTTCTTTGCACCAGAAGACGAATCAGATGCATTTTAAGAGAAGATAAAATAAAATATTAATATCATCGACAAAATCTCCCAAAAAATATCAGTATACAAATGCATTTAATATTCCGACAACTAGTAAAAAAAGCCGCCAGTTTGTTTCTCAATGTCTATATTTTTCTGTCACCGTGTGCATTTATTTGAGATAGTTGATAGAACTCATAAGTCAGGCACATGTAGGATAAATCGTAACGACACCAATATCTAAGTTCCAATCTTTCTAAAAGCAAAGTTGTTATGCCAAACTGTACGGCACATTCCATCCTTTCGAGATTAAAATTATATTCTATGTCTAGATCCACATTTTTACAAAGTTTCTGTAGATCTACATGGTATTATGAAAAGTGTTCTGTTCGATATTGTGAATAGAGTAGATGTGGATCTAGAGGTACCGGCACCTTTGCTCTTTTATTAGGGCCTACGAACTAGATATAAATCCAGTTATAATCAGGGCTCAATTCTTATGTGTACTCTTAGATTATACCGCAACCACCTACCTAGATGTGGGGAGATCGGCAGGTTTAATCTCTATCTCCTCCGACATCTAAAAAACAATTTTGTTGTACATCTAGTCTGTAGTTTTTCTCCTGTGTTTTGACAACAAAAAAAGATGTAAGAGTGATCATGCGACACCTGTCTTTATAAATTTCTTTTCAACGGAAAGCCTGCACGGTGTATTTTTTCATGCGAATTTGAAGACTGCTGCGTAACTTTTGTCAGCATCAATTAAGGAACCCTTCATCCCCTCTGTAACACAATAGACTTGCCCCTATGACCTCTACCCTACCGGCCGCTAGCCAGCTGAGCTACCGGTAACTTGACCTCTCCGGCGAGGACCTAGATCGAGATGAGCCGCCTAGCTTTAGCCTCGGGCTATCTGGTAGTGGTAACGTCACCGTAACTTGTTTTTCTCCGTTCGTCAGGTGTTTCGATTTTTTCAGGCTTGGCCGCGTTTTCACCCTACTTGACCAGCTGCTTCTTTTAGCCCTTTGTCTCCTAAGTCGTTGTATCGCGGAAATTTTCCGCCCGGCCAGTTCCCAGTAATCTTGCAGCTAGCTCTGCTGACCTCGCAGTTAGTTGCTGGTTTTATTTTTTCTTTGTCGTCTAAGTCGTGGCTGAACCTTACACAATTTTCTTTCATTGTATTGTTGTTGTGTTGTATGGAGGTGCTGAGACTTCAGATTTCTCGTAAAGAGGTCACGGTTAGATTTCGTTTCCTTGGCTATTTTTACTTGTTCTTTGTTGTCCGGGTCCGAGCGTTTTTCGGTGTCAGATGGGTTAAAATATCGGGGAGGAAACTCAACATGCACACTTACACTGTTTAGTTTTAATTTATGAGCTTTGACAAGTGTGTGAAGTAAGATGGACATGTTACTGTGTCAGATAGAGAAAGTCTTATCTTTTTTTTTTACTCTGCTTGTGACAAAAGTATGGGTACGCGTCATCTCTTCGTTTCATTTGCCTTAATAATTATTTTCAAATATTAATAGAACCAGTAAAAAAAGACAAAAAATATTTTTACGAATACTTCTGTTTTAAAAAAAATGTCTGCTTAAATAATGTTGGGTTCATCGCTACTCGGAAAGATTTTAATGTAATAACCGATAAACTTTCCTTGGCTTCGTCTTCACAGAAAGTGTAAGATTTATACCTAACTGTTGTTTTTTTCCTCTTGCTTCTATTTGTTCAGCCCCTGTGTGGTCACCTAAGCCTTTGCTAAACACACCCACAGCAGCTAGAGAGGTATACCATCTCCAAAACCTTGAACACTTCATCTCACAATGGCTGAACTGCAGAAAATCCTCGAAGCTTCTAGCGCCTTCAAGTCCGAGCTCATGGAGGTAAGACAAGAAGCCAGGTCCAGCTCTATAGGTCACCATTTGGTGTAGCATGAGGATGCCATAAAGTTTATATTACTTTTGAAATATCATGAAGTTTATGTGAGTTTTATAACTTTAACTACTATAGTAGAGAAATGATGAAGCAGATTCTTAGCAGACGGATTTTTGCTTTAAATGTTTACCATCTTATAATAATTTGCCATTTCGTTTTGTTAGTGCCTGCCTCTCTCTCTCTCTCTCNNCTCTCTCTCTCTCTCTCTCTCTCTCTCTATCTCCCTCTCTCTCTCTGTATCTCTCTCCCTGTCACAGTGTCTGCCCATCAGTCTGTCTCAGTGTCTGTATGCCACCTTGTCGTATCCACTTCATTATCTTCCCCGCCACCACTCTTGTGAAATATTATCAGGTTTATTTATTAGACCATCAAATTTATAATGCATCCTATTCATTGTTAGCCATCTTTACCTTTTTTAGGACTCTTCTCTAGTTCCAGTGTTGAATATCGCATCCTAAAAAAACACCTCTCGCTACAGAGTGAACCATTGTTGTTTTCTTTGCGCTCCTCCAGAACTTCATGTCTCAGAGCTGCCGCGACATCTCCAACAAAACTGCCTCCACCACAACCACCACAACATCCTCCTTGAACGCCAACATCAACAACAGCAACAGCAACATCAACGATAATGACAACAGAATCATCAGCAACAACTACAGCACAACAACTACCACCACAACCACAGGCAACATCAACAAGAACATGACCGGCGCCAGCAACATCGTGTCCAAAGAGTCCTCACCCACCAACATAAACGCCAACATCAACAGCAACAGCAACACCATCAACTCAGACCAGCAACAGCAACATTTCTACGTTGACCCCAAAGCAAACAGTCTGTCAGATGTCCGCAGTGTATTGAACAAGGTAAGTGGCGTTTTCAGATAATTACAGTCTTTGCACAGCCATGCACGTCTACCGCCGCCACCACCATCACCACCAACATGATCATAATCACCTCCATCGTTGTCCACCCTCTTGTCCTCAAAATTCTTCACTCATTCTCGTCCTCTTCTCATCATCATCTCTACCATCGCCATCTTTACCATCCTACAATCACGGATACATTTCACTCAACTATATTAAATTTTAGAAAAGCACTGATAACCACGATCATTACTTACAATAAGTTAACCCCAGCTAAGTAACGAGCTTTGAACCAAACACTCATCTCTTACTTGTTTCCCCTCCAGATGAAAGAGATCCCGGCGGAGCAGCGTGTGTTGATTGACCAGATCACTGACGTGGCCACCGAGGCTCACATGTCCAGCACTCTCAACACTCAGGCCAGCATCAGAGAGGCCAGCGAGCGCATCGACACTCAAATGAAGGCCATGGGCAACCAGATGGTGAGTGTTGACCGCAAGTTACCATGGCAACAATCATCATAATGATAAGGACACTTTTTGAATGAATAACTCAGTAAACGTTTTATTATATAAATGGCGTATTCCTCTGAAGAACCTTAAACAGATTAGAGTGGTATTCAACTTGCAAACAGTTTTGAAACTAAAAAACCCTACAGGTTGCGTTCTGTAGACATAAAAGGAATTCCTTTACAGATAAAGTAACATCGCACCACTAAATTTTCGAAGATGGTCAATTTAGTCAATTTTAAGCATGGCTTGGCTGAAGACCATTGGGTTTTTACCTTCTATTTATTTAGTTTACATACTTCAAGGTTTATTGGTGTAATAAGAATTTACGAAAGTTTGGCCAGCAAATCACTTTGTGCTTTTAGTGGTCATTATCATTCACCTGTTCCTGTTACCGTCTTTCCTCCTATCTCACCCAGCCTGACATGTCCAAGCTGACCATCAACCCGAGCGCCATGATGCAACACTTCCTCAACTCGATGGTACCGGAGATGACCAAAGTGGTCAACTTCAGCAAGCAGCTGCCTGGCTTCAGTGACGTGGACACAGAGGACCAGATCACGCTCATCAAGCAGGGCATCTTTGAGGTGATGATCGCCCGCATCACGCTCTTGATTGACCACGTGAAAGATTCCATGATCGACCCCAGCCTCAAGATGAAGTCACCCAGGTGAGAACACCACATAATATCAGAGGCTCCAGCCTCCTTTTCTAACGTTTGAGATGATTAATAGCACTTCAACTGATGTTACCATGGCTGGGAGGAGATCTATAGACATGCTCCCAATGCGTTGAGCAAAATGCGGCGTCACATAGCATCAGAGTCTTTTATACCTGCAAGTGTAGATGATACATTAAATAGAAACCCATCATATTGCTCTGTTTATAAGTTTCTATGTTCATGACAAAATGGCTAAGCTGATACAAAAATATAATGACGCTAAAAAATTTCTCTAAAGCTTATATTGCGATTAATTAGAACACAATATTTCATCGTTTAATAAATGATACAAAATGCTCAATACTCTTGTCCTTTTTCAATAAACGCAATGATAGACCTTTAGAGGATTTTTCAAATATCTTTTGCAAACGGAGATTGCTAACTTGTCCAACTTTTAAATTGGAATTATCTTGATTTCCATGACGATATATACGTGTACAATCTCTCAACATTCGCTCTGTGTCTTCTCTCCCTACAGACCTATGGTGAGAAAGATGTCACCACTGGGTCCATTCATCGATACCTTCTTCGATATCGCCAAACTGACCAACCCTCTGAACTTGACGGACGGCGAGAACGGTCTTTTCGGTGCTATCCTCATGTTGTGCCCAGATCGCCATGGCCTGAAGAATGTCACAGCTGTCCAGACGATACAGCATCTCTACCTGCAGGCTCTCCATCTGCTGCTCAAACACAACCATAAAGGTGGGTAATCCAGATTAGACACTACTAAGTACTTGATAGACCCTAGCAGAGGTCCCCGGCCTTCGTTAGGGTGATACATCGGGTCAGACACAACCACAATAGTGGGTAGCCTGAATTAAGTTTCAACCGTACTTGTGTTTTACTTGATAACTACAAGTAGGTTAACTCGGCCTTTGCTCGCTGGGGGTGGGGGGGGTGGATGGCAAAGTTTCTTATGGCTTTGAGGACGCCAAACTGGACGGAATAATAACAAAATTTGACGGAAGCCTCTACATAAAAACGATAGTTCGACAAAATACACATCAAGATTTTACAAAATTGACTAATTGCTATCTTTGATAGAGATCCTCACCAACAAACGTGATCAACACGACAGTAACTAGATCTTTTCTCAAACTCATAGCATTTTAAGATTTCACATTATGGCTACAATTGTACTCAAAGAAAAGCTTTATAAAAATTCAGCTGTTTGAGAACTATCCTACACGTGATCAATTCAAACTCACTAGATCTCTATTGTACAAACTCCTTCACTAATCTCTTTCCCAACGTTATGTCTTCTCCTTACAGATGCTGACGATCTGTTCTGTAACCTTCTGTCTGCCATCCCATCCATCCGCAAAGTCAACGACGAGCACTTCCGTCTTGTGAGCAACATGAAGAAGAAATGTGCCGCCGACTTCGAGACCCACTTTCCCCAGCTCCATAGAGAACTGTTCGATACGTCCTTACATTAATCTCATTAATTTCATATGTCTGTGTGTCCGTGTGTATGTGTGAGAATCTGTACATAGCCACGTGCAGTGATGTATAATATTTGTACATAGTATGCTACATGGGAGAATACAATCAAAGAGAATGGTCTGATCACGGCCACACAGAGAGATATGAAGAAATGAAGAAAAGGAGAGAGAGAGATGAAGAGAGGGAGAGAGAGAGATGAAGAGAGGGAGAGAGAGAGAGATGAAGAGAGGGAGAGAGAGAGAAAGAAGGAAGAAGTTTATGACCAGTTTCTGGTAAGACATAGAAGCGTGCCTTTCAAAAGTATTCTTTTTGTCTAAGAGGAACTTCGGAGCAAACTTTGATTCTGCGAGGCGGTCTACTTACTTGTTGATCTTAAAAAAACACTTTCAAGCGTTTGTCAGAGTGATGACTTATCCATGCATTGAACCAGGAGATTGTGGCGGTGGTAAAGGTTGCAAAGTGCCACACGCAGACTATCTTCAGGGTTGTAAAACGCACAAAGTCTCATGGTGTATGTAAGAAGTTTATGATATTTATGATTGTGTATTACGAGACTGATGGTAAGAAGAGAGAGAGAGAGAGAGAGAGAGAGCGAGAGAGAGAGAGAGAGAGTTGGAGGGAAAGAGACGGGGAATGTAGGGATCGGAAAACAAATCTCAATTCTCTGAACAAAGCTGCTGTTGTAATGTTATACTTACACGGTCTCTTGTTATGTTTTATAAGAGATATCTTGAATCTCACTACTGCCCATATCATTTTTCTAAAACTACAAACAGCATGGAGAAACAAAATGTCTTATTATTTTTTTTTTTTTCAAAATATTGATTGAATTGAAATATTTAGTGGGGATTGGGATCTAAGAACAGTTTACTACAACTCTTAAGAAAGAAGTACATGTACATACATGCATCTAAATAAAAGGGGCCAATTTGAGCCTACTTTTCAATGAGGACGACAATCAATTTTTTTCTATGATTTGCTAGTTTGAGATCAAAACTTAGAAATTTCAGCTGTTTGCTCTACTTTATGCTTGTTTCTGGTAAGAAGAAGCCGCGAGATTTCAACGACTAATGAAAATGTAATTCCCTTACATTCATCTGGAAACAAAAAGAGAAAAGAAAAACGTGCAATATGTATAAAATACTCTTGTTGACTTAACTTGAACAATAACCTATACCATTGATGTTTTGTTGTAATAGTAAGTTAGATAGGGGTTGTTTTTTTTTGGGTGTAATACACCAAACAGACCCTTTATTATGTCTCATTCTGCTTAGGTTGTCTATGGAGATAGCCTTATGGAAATGTCAAGCGCATAGATTAGAGTTAGTGAAAAAGTAAAAAAAAAAATGAAGAAAAAAAAAGTGCAAAAGTAATTGTTGAACAGAAAGATTTATCCTTGAATATCTACTTAGATAGACACAAATCAACATTATTGTCTTAATTGATAGTTAAGAGAACGATAATCTTGGCTCAAAACAGTGTTTTAATTTATAATTATTAGGCATTGAAATATTTTCGTTCTTGTTTGTTATTGATTAAATGGTCTCAACCAAGTTAGATACATTTTACACTTTACTGCGATGGAACCAAAAATATTTCTAAATGAAATAAATTTTTAATGAAAGTTTTATTGCCTTTGTTTGTATTTTTACTTCTTGGAATGAGAGTGAAGTGATGGTATAGTTTGTCTTTGTCATTTGCCTTGTATACATTATAATACATTCAATAGATTGTTTAAAATTTATAAACAAGCGATATAAAAAAAATGTATCGTCTCAAGAACCAGTTAGATTGAGTTGCACGTCACAAATCTCACATTACAAGGCTGTCGTATTTTGTACTCGTACATACAACGCATTTTTATAAACTTCTAAACTTTAAAAATTGCATCAAATTATTACAGTCTTATGGAAAGTGGAAATAAGAAATTCGCTATCGAAAGCTTGTCTCCATACCTAGAAACCTGCTATCGAATTCTTGTTTCTATACCTAGAAACCTGCTATCAAATTCTTGTCTCCATATATAGAAACCTGCTATCGACTTATTGTCTCCAAAGTAATCTGTTATAGATATCTTGTCCCCATACCTGATAAGGTGCTATCGAATTATATCTCCATATCTAGAAACCTGCTATCAAATTCTTGTCTCTATATCTAGAAACCTGCTATCGAATTCTATCTCCATACCTAGAAACCTGCTATCAAATTCTTGTCTCTATATCTAGAAACTTGCTATCAATTTCCTGTCTCCATATCTAGAAACCTGCTATCAAATTCTTGTCTCCATATAAAGAAACCTGCTATCGACTTATTGTCTCCAAAGTAATCTGCTATAGATATCTTGTCTCCATACCTAATAAGGTGCTATCGAATTACATCTCCATACCTAGAAACCTGCTATCGAATTCTTGCTTCCATATCTAGAAATGCTATCGAATTCTGGTCTTTATATCTAGAAACCTTCTATCGAACTCTTGTCTACATATCTAGAAACCTGCTATCGAACTCTTGTCTTCATACCTAGGAACCTGCTATCGAATTCTTGTCTTCATACCTAGAAACCTGCTATCGAATTATTGTCTTCATACTTAGTAACCAAGAATCAAATTCTTGTCTTCATATCCAGAAACCTAGTACCGAAATCTTGTATGTATACATGTACAATATAATCGAGATAGTTTTCTAGTTCTTTCCGAAGAGTAGCGTCTCTTAAGATCCCCGAAAATATACTGAGACAACAAAAAGTTATTTGTTGTCACTTCAGAACCATTAAATTTGTCAAACACGACCCGTGCTGTTAATGCTTTAAGCCAGGGAAGAACATTTATCTACACTTTTCTGAATCCACCGACCTGTAAAATGGGTACCTGGCTATTATAGTAGGCAGTGTTTATAATTTTCAGAATACTAATACTTGAGCACTCTGAAATATGATTTGAAATATTATTGCTCTAGTGACATTCAACAGAATGAATAAAATCTATAAACAAAAATGAAGATATATCTGTCTAGCAACCAGTGGAAATCAGTCACATGTCGCAAACCTCAGATTACAAGGTATTCTTATTTTGTACAAGGCATTTTTTTCTGAGCTTCTCAATGTTAAAACCGCAGAATAATGCATTGTGCAGGTACACTGGCTCGTTAGGAGTGTGTGTGTGTGGGGGGGGGGGGGGGGGGGGGGTTATTGTGAATTTTTATGTCTGCATTCATCGGAGAAAATACTACAAATTTTTATAATGATAAACGTCATGACTGTATAAGCAGTACATGTGTTTGTTTTGAACTTGGCGGCTCATCAAACGCTGGTTAAGTTTCTTCCCACGATGTGGGATTGGAGAGAGGGTTGGTTTAACTTGACGCTGGGTTACTCGAATGGTCATTTCCAAGAACCTAGTGGCTTGGCTAGTGCTGGATTTACTCACTCAATCTTCTTTGAGCGGTCTGGGGTTTGAGCAAGTTCAATAGAGACCTTGCGCGCCAACGACAAAATCATAGGACGTAAAAAATCTCACAGGCAGTGAGGATTTTATAGCAGATGATTGGCTGACGGACCCCTTTAGCCCAACAGCCATCTTGGATTTCCTCCACCATTGGCTTCGTCGTCCAAAGCGGGTCCGTGGCGCATAAAATCCAATACCTCTTCCCTTTGGCCAGTCTGTTGCTTTTGTCATTTGCCTAAGAAAAACTTGGTTAAAAAGTAGATTTTTTCCTTCTAATGACTATATAATTTTAAGCACAAAAATTTCTAATCGCTTTCCATAAAATTTTCATAACTGAGTGCAATAAAGTTTAAAACATTAGACTTGAAAGTTAAGAAAAATCCCTTGTTAAAATCAGCACCTTGTAATGTGAACACTGCGACATGTGACTTATTCCCACACGTTAAGAGGCAACTAGTCAAGGTGGCCGAGGTCTACCGAAACTTTGCTGTGTGACTCTCTGCTGGGCTTTATCAGATGGACTTAAAAAATTTTAAAACTCCACCCACAAACTTGTGAAATGTTTTGAATAAATAAATAACTCTATTAATAGACTAAGTGATTTTTTTAAAGGTTGTCTTTGTACAGATGGTTTTCTAAGGCGCAAAGGGAGCCGAATGGTATTAGCATGAAACTAAATTCTCAAAAATTAGTTACGTTTGTGGTTTGATTAGTTCGATTTATTTTACATCATTTGGTTTTGGGAAAGTTTCTTATACGGCAATTCAAGAAATTACGCAACAGGAAGTCTGTTTTTTTTTTTTAATTATTTCAAAACAGATCTCAAGTGATGTAGCAGGTTATGTCAGTGCACTCTCTAGAGTTTCTCGCTTCTTCCGAAGAGTTATTAGTTTTTCAATGATTTTAATGTCTCCTAAGCTTATCGGAGGTGCTTTTTTTAGAGATGGTCTTTTGGTTTTATTTTCCTTTCATTTTAAAGGAAATGTTTTGAAATTTTATCTTTATTTTGTCTGCAAAAAAATTCCGAACAGGTAGTAAAACTTTATTTAAATGATTTTATGTTTCTAATTTTAGAATATTTTCATCCAAATTATTGCTTTAAAAAATTAATTTAGTCAAAGAAAAAAGCTTAAAAAAACCCTCAAGCCCGTTTCTGGCAAAGAGCCAAGCAATGCAAAGTCCATTACTTATAGAGTGAAAGGAAACAAAGGGACGTAACTCGGTTAACACGCTTCTAATGCTGAGGTTGTCAAATTCCACTGCTCTCCTTGTCAGTGTGACTCGATCTTTAAATATATTGTAAGTTTAGACGTTCTATTAAGTGCAGGTCCCACAAATAGTACAAAATGAGTCTACGTGCGGGATGTCGCGATGCAGAGTTTTATATCATTGGTAAGGCCTTTACCTCAAGAGCTCTTCAAGATAATGGAAAAATACTTATATCTTAATTAGCTCCTGAGTCATTGCATTTGAAAGACAAGGAATTTAAGTGGCCTAATTTTAGCATTTTAAAACTAATGAAGGACATTGGACTTAAAGTTTTTATAATATATATAAAAGCTTAAAGAGCAGTTTTTCCCTTATCTAATAACTTCTAAAAGATATTTTCAACGGTGTTTTCAATGGCTCCTACGTGGATGGGATGAGCGGTGGCACAGTTGGTAGAAAGGTTGACCGCTAGTCGAGAGGTCAAGGATTCGATCCCCAGTCCGGGCAAAACTTTACTTGACTGGCTCCCTTGTGTCAACCCAGCACTTCATTGGTAACTAGAACTCATAGGCTCGGCGAACGCAAAGGCGGCGAGGAAAGCAACGGCAAACTACCTCACTATGCTGTCTACCTGGAAAATAAGGACCCTGCTCCTTGTGTCCTCACGCTCGTTTCAACTATGGAAAACTTTACTTTTTACCCGACAAAAGTATCAAACCAATCACTTTACAAAAAAAATGGAGAAGTTCTTCTATCCCTCCAAGTACTTGAGTCTACATGAAGACTGTTTGGACACATACTAAGACGAGATCCGTGTATTCCGGCAAACGAAGCAATGCTGCAGTTCTTTTTTTGTAGAAAACAATAAAAGACCAAGGGGTAGACCAATAACAACACTTCCAGTTACTTTAAATAATGACCTCAAACACGTTCCAGGCGAGAAAATGACTTTAACATCACAGAAAGACCTGGATTTAATTCGAGACATGCAGAGAACCGAGACGAATGGAGGACCTTCACTGCGGAGATAAGAAGCAGCCGAAGCTGTGCGGTCAGACGACCCTACAAGCGAGTGGCTATAGAAAGAGAGAGTGAAGTTGAAAAGATGAACAACTTCATAAACTTTATATCTATGCAAAAAGAAAAAAAAGTTAAGAAAAAATTTGACCTGGTTCCTAAACCGATTCACACCGCTATGTAGACTTATTTTTATGCGAGTGCTGTTTCTCACGGCCATACGTTTTCTCATGACTTTGTGTATGACTTTGTTATGACGACCCAGACAAAAGAAAAATAATTATAAAGGTTTACAAAAGGGAAATTTTAAAAATTACAGACCTTTAGCACACGCACCGTGTCTCACTACGCGTACGTGAAAATCGGGAAAGCAGATTGAGTTACTATAAAAATAATGAAACCAGTTTCTAAAAATAGACCCACAGATGTTCTATTTTTAGAAACTGATTTCATTATTTTTATAGTAACTCAATCTGCTTTCCCGATTTTCACGTACGCGTAGTGCGACACGGTGCGTGTGCTAAAGGTCTCTAATGTCAGTTTAGCGACGCGTTTTGAAGTTACCTTTTTAAGGTAAAATTTCCTATACTTAGCTTGACTGCATATTTTATTATTAGTATTTGTTTTCAGGGTTCTTAGAGTACTCAAAAGTAATTCTGTATTTTGGTGAATGTTACTCTTGTGTTTTATGGAGAAAATATTGTTGCAGCGGTTAAGTTAGTTCACAAAAAATTAACTTTTTCCTGTGCAGGATAATGAAGAAATCGGGAGCTGGGTTGTTTATTGTTCTGTATATTTTTGTTTTTTTGTTGTTTTATTATGATTTAGATTTAGCATTGAAAAGTGATTCTCTTCTTACAGTTAAAAGATGTCAATAAATCGAAACAAACATGTTCATATTTCGATTTCGCGCCCTGAAAATGACATGCGAGGTGAAGCTTTGAGAAAATCGACTCCAAAGTTTAAGGGCCACACACTTCCGCTACTAAATGAAAAGTTACAATAATAACATTATTATTATTATTTTTAATAATAATATCTCGATTTATATACCACCTTTTTCAATAAAATTAAGCCTTAAAGCGCCTTACAAAATAAAGACTACACAATTTCTTTTGTACAGGTTTACAAAACACGGAGAATTGAAAAACCAGTGGGAAAATAAAGATGGTTCTATCAAGTGCTTAAACATGGATAAGATAATTTATAGATTTTAAAGTTCCTCATTTCTGCTAATGACTGAGTTTTTAAGGGACGTATGTGTCGAAATACTAAGAGAAATATAAGATTTCCTTAATTCATGAACTCACGTAGACTATTGATAGATAGATAGCAGGATTTGTGTAGTAACTCAATTTCTTTTTACCAGGGAGCAAATTATATGACAGCCTTGAATCACGTTCAATTTTCTGTAAAACTTTCATAAAGCGTTTTAAAGTTTTGCTGTTTGGTTGTTTGTTTGTTTTGTTGTTTTTTTTTTGGTTATTTGTTTAAGGAAAAAACTCTCAGCAAATTTAGACTATTACTATCATTTTTTTGGCCTGTGCGTGTGTGTAAAGGAGAAACACGCTAAGATTCAAATATAAGTCTATAGACTTAATGCTGTCTTATAGTCAAAATGTAGACTTATGTAGAGTGGTTAGCGCGTCGGACTCGAGATCTGGAGGTCGCGGGTTCGATTCCTGGGATTGCCTTGGGAAAGCAATTGACCCAAATTTTCCCCACTCCACCCACCTGTAAAACGGCAATTCTTGAATTTGTTGTTTTCGCCTGCAACAACCTACATATGGGTTAAAAATGGCCTTCAAATGTACTGGTCTGCTGGGGCATTAGTGGCGCTGCTCTGTGGCGACACGGTTACGTTGAGTAACCAAGCCAAATTTCCCGAAAGGGATTAAATTAGTGTATAAAAATGTTCCATCTGCGATACATTTTAATTGCAAATACAAACATTTCACTCTTAAGCTCACGTATAGTCACTCTGCTGCACTGCTAACAAGTAACAGACCGGATCGTTTTCTAGTTCATTTCTCCCAAATCCGGTACGTGGGGGTACTTTTATTTAGTTACGCGAGAGAAAAGGAAATTACCCCTTGTTACCTGACCTTAGATGTAACTCTTCATGTGGGAAAGTTACCATGGGTCAGCTGGCGATCAGCTGACCTCCAGCTGACACGGCGCACGCCTCTACTCTTCAACCAATCGCGGATGCCTTGACCTACAAACCAGCCAATGAAAAGTGCACCTGGAATCTCCATGTCGTGGACATGCCCGCCGCCTATATTTTCCACCATGGCTGTACTAAAAGACGTGCTGTCTTGACTTAACGTTACATATATATATATATACACCTGGTGTACTATAGTGATCCTCTAGTGATTCTCTTGCTGTTTAGGATCTCGCGGGACTTGCCCACCCTTAATAGTACATTCGGTTGAGTAGCTGGTGTAATACACTGAGGAAATCCTGGTCCATTACAAATCCAATGCACTACATAAAAAAACCTCGCCAGCATTACTAGCCTAAGTGAAGTTCTTTGTGTGCCAATGGAGGCACTGTAGTATGAAAAACCTGTCCATGTATCACGTGCTTAGCGTGTGCTCTGTAGGTATTTTAGACAGGATATTATATAATTGAATCATGCACCATTGCACAAACTACTGCTTCCATCTAATAGAGCTTCAGTTTAGTTCACACTTAAGTTCACTGATTGACATAATGAACACGTTTTCATCGCATTCGGTTACTGGCTTTTGTTGTTTTTTTTTTTTTTGCTTTCTAGAAAACAGAAGCTCAAGAGTACGCAACACATGCTAGAACCGCTGATATCAGCAAGAAACCCGGGCTTTTGTTGAATATCCAAGGTTTTTTTTAACTACCATGCCCACCAGGCAAAGAAAACACAGAACGCGCTCTATGCTATCTCAAAAGTTTATGGGAAAACCAGAGGTAGGAGAGTAATTTTCTTTCTTCACGCGGGCGCAATGATTAAACATTGTACACTTGCAAAAAAGTATAGGCCCCTACATTTTACAGGCGGAATTAGTGAAGTGTTAAAGTAATCAGGCTGAAGTGAGCACTGTAATTATAATTATAATCTATCAAAAATGTCCAAAACGCTTCCCAGGGTTTTGTTGAGCAATGTTAAACCAGTTAATATGCTTTCAGAACCCAAGTGGGAGCAGCTGTCATTAACAATTCTTGACTGTAAAGAAATTTTTCGCTAGAGTAGTTATTTCACACCATTCTGTCCAGAGCTTTGTTTGAAATTGTGTCTTTTGGTCTAAAAGCGAAGTATCTACCCAATATAAGTTGGCAAATTAACTTAAATGTATGCGAATGTTACAGAAATGTAAAAACTTAAGGCCAAGGCAATAAAAACGTGCAAGATTTTGTACCATTTTCTGAGACAAAACGACCATAAATACTACAAAAAAAAAAAAACTTTATCTGAAAACGGATCCTATTAACTTTTTACATCATAATTTCTAGTGACGCACAAGATGTTCGAAGATATAGCAAATTATAGTATACGATTTCCAATCCTTTGTAGAGAGTGCTATACGTCAATAGCTTTAAAAAAAAATCACTCACCTCTTGTAGAGTTATAGAAAACTATTTTCTAAAATAGTAGCTTTAAATTTCGGCTTATCTTTGCATGTCTTTGAAAATATACAATGCTGTGCTTTTGATGAAGATACTAAAGTCTCTGAAACACTCATTAAGTTCATGTCTCTAACTGGTAATGGCTTTGACTGAAATCTCAGCAGAGTCACGTGACTCTTGATAAAACATTTATCTTTTCTGTCTTCCTTGACGAAAATTGCAAACCCCATTATGTGCCATAATGGGAAAAAATATTACGCAGCTTTAAAAAAACCCGCTTTTAGAGCACTTTTGATATGTAATTCCGTACCAATAATTGTATATTTTAGTCAGAATCAGTGTTAAAAAACGAACAACAGGAAAAGAAAATACAATAATGTACATAGAAATATTAGACGAAGATAGAATAAATATCACGAAAAATACTTCTCGTAGACTTTAGGTTATGATTCATTTTAAATATAATTGATTGCTACAAGTTGCATGGGAAAAACAGCAATGAAATTTGATAGTATTTATCTTTTATAAAGAAAAAAATGGTGTTTGCCACGAAATTCCCAGCCTTCTTCGAGCTATCATTTAAAAACAGCGATGTCTTAGCAAAGCTGAGAAAATAAACACAGATATCTGGTTTCTTTGTAGAAAGTCAGAAGTCTTATTATTTGTTTACGATGGGTTTTTTTCTCGCCTCTCTTGTTTCTCTTTTATTCTCACACCTCCTCACCCCTTCTCTCTTTTCGTTGCTCTTTCTCTCTCTCTCTCTCTGTCTCCATCTCTCTCATTCTCTTTCTATCTTTCTGTCTCTCTGAGGCGCGTGCCTATTTCCTAGACTGAGTTTGAAAATCAATAAGACATTTAGAAAAAAGCTAAGATCTTGAAAGATAAGATGTCAAAATAAAACACTTGTTTGCTTACTTTTGACAGCGCAAACGACCTTTTTAATTCAACCATGTTCTTCGCACAATATGCACCGGGTCGCCTATCCTAAAAATAGAAAGATGCGATCTAAAGAAAAATAGATTTTTTTATGCAGATAAAAGTTGTTTTGATCAGATGCAGACAAAGTTGTTCTGAAGCTTTGTAGAGTTTCATTCCTTTTTTAAAACTAGATCTAAGTTTTCCAACAATATTGTCCAGGGAAAAGAAGACGTTTCTACTAGACAACGAATTCTATGAAAAAGTTAAAGAACTTCGGGGTTGTTTTTTTTTGCTTTGTTTCAATGCTAGAGTTGCGGATAAAAAAATTTTTTTCAGCTCATTAGATGTTGAAAGACGTCGGTGTACATGTGTCGACTTTCTGAGACTTTTAGAGACATCTATAGGGTGTCTCAATCTTAAAATAAACCTTAGCTTATAGAAAGGAATACGCTGAAATCGCCATTGGTCGAATTTTCTGTTTGATATACTGTGCAAAATAGAGAGATGGGGAAGAGGTGAGAAAAAAGAAGAGAGAAAGGAGGGGAGCGAAGAAGAGGAGACAGCAACAGCTGAGATAGAGAGAGAAAGGGAAGAGAAAGTGATGTGAAAGTGAAAGGTGGAGAGGAAAGGAGAAAGAGAAGGGTGGAGAGGAAAGGAGAAAGAGAAGGAAAGAGAGACAGATATAACGAGGAAGTGAAGAGAGATGGGTACAATGAAAACGTTCGGTATTTTCTTTTGCACGATATGTTAGGTGAAATCTATATTTTCATAAACATAAATAGATAGATAGATAGATTGATAGATAGACAGACAGACAGACAGATAGATAGATAGGTAGATAGATAGATAGATAGATAGATAGATAGATAGATAGATAGATAGATATATAGTTAGATACATAGATAGATAGACAGACAGACAGACAGATAGATAGATAGATAATCTAACAGGCAGACAGACAGAGCACAAACAAAAAAGGAGAGTCGGGGATGTGTTTGCATGTAAAGTGAAATCGATCTGTACACAGCCAAACATATTCATAACATTATGGAGCGGTGTGGCTCAGAGGACAGCGCGTTGGGATCCTGATCCGGCGGTTGGGGGTTCGCTTCCCAACCAGGACTCATGTTGTAATTGCCTTGTGAAAGCAATTTCTTTGCACTTTCTGTTAAATGGATAATGGCTAATATAAAGGCAAATCTTGAAATTTTTGCAATGTTAGTATTTAGCGCCTAACAGGTAGCCGTAATGTAATGCTCTGAGATATGCGTTCAACCTGCTCTGGTTCGCAAAGGCTTGCTGGGAAAAATAATACAATTTTGTTAGGTCTTGAGACTGCCTTTCGTAGTGGGAGACTATAAACATAATGATTACATAATTGAAATGTAATAATTATAGCAATCATGATATGCAAGCAATGATCATTAATTATGTGGCATAACTGCCGACTCGGAGAGAACCACTAGACTCAACTATCTTCTTAGCCTTGAGCAGGGCGACTCACATTCAAGCTAAGGCCACTCACCACAAGTACTCAGTACCCAGCCGGTCATGTATGTTTGGAACATATCCGGAGTGGCAAGTCTTGACAGTTGCCACGATGATCAGGAAGCTGAATGCTTCTAGCTCTTGAGTAGATTGCAAGTGTCAAGTGTCGTTACATCGTGACACGATAGACTCACAGGCGTGGGAAAGTTAACCTTGTGCCTCATACATGATGTATAGATAGATACATAGATAGATAGATAGAGAGATAGATAGATAAATAGATAAAGAATGATGGCCATAAGACTGTCACTCACACACACACGCACCATCATATGTATATATACATGTATTCAGAATGAGCATAGACGCAAGCAGCAAGATGTTTATACCAAGAGATAGACCCATATACAGATAGATGCTATATGTGTGGGTGGATAGATAGGTAGATAGATAGATAGACAGATAGATAGATAGATATGTAGATGGATAGATAGATAAACATATAGATAGTAAGTTAGACAGATAGGCAGATAGATCTATATATAGTTAGATAGATAGATAGATAGATAGATAGATAGATCTATAGATAGATAGATAGATAGATAGATAGATAGATAGATAGATAGATAGATAGATAGATAGATAGATAGATAGATAGATAGATAGATAGATTACATGAAGAACATACGTTACAAAGAATTTTTTCAGAGCATTGGTCTTTTCCGATAAGCTCATCATGGAGGTTTCCCAAGGTATAACCTCCACATAAATTATCACCGATATTTTTTTACTCTTTTGAAGAGTTTGAGCACTTTTCAAACTATATACTCTAGCAGGAAGATAGAAAGCTAGATAGATGGACAGATAGATATATTACGTCAAGGGCTCGGGGGGTTCAATAGACACTCGCCTTTTGAAACAATAGGTAAGGGGTTCAACCCCTGACATGCCCATGTTAAGTCCCCGGGAAAGACTGTTTACACCATTGTTTCCTCGCTTCACCCAAAGGTGATAAGCAGTGGTAGACCTTGTAACTATTCTAGACTAACAAATGGTTTTTGCGGCTCCTACTAAAGTTCAGAAAGCATACCAATTGGTAATAATAATCTCTCTTACTTAAATATGTATCTTTATTGAAATTGAGGCTAGCGGAGCAATTCAGTTGATTGATAAACACTTTTTTTTAATGGGCATATGTAGGTAAGAGAAACATACCGAAAGACAGGCAGATGGACAAATAAATAGAAAAAAAACGTGATAGCTTTATGGAAATGACCAAACAAATAGATTCAAGTAGCAAAAAAAATTTACTAATACGAGATAAGCTTAGATTTGTAATGTGAACAGTCTACGAATTCGGTGAGAACTGAGAAGACGTGGTAAACAAACAGCTGAACTGGAAATAATAGATATCTAACTAGGTCTGCTTTTTCACAAAGCATGCACTGTTTTGTGCGGTTTTTTTTTTATTTATTTCAACTCAGCATTTTCTTCCCATTGCGTCATTTTATCAGCGCGCATTCCGCGACGCCACGGGGTGAAAATAATCCCGGCCGGCTTTGTTCTGAACTCGGTCACCGTAGATCATGTGCGGTTTTTTTTTAACTTTTTTTTTGTAGTTGTTTTTTTTTTTTTTTTGTTTTTTTTTTGCATGTGCAATGTCCTATCGTAGAGATGCACCTGACTTCCTTTCTGGCCTTGTTTCTCACATATTTATCTCTCTCTTTCTATGTCTATCTTTGTGAGTCTCTCTCTTTTTTTTGTTTGTATCTCTGTGTCTCTGTGTCTCTCTGTCTGTCTGTCTGTCTGTCTGTCTGTCTCTGTCTCTGTCTCTCTCTCTCTCTCTCTCTCTCTCTCTCTTTGTGTGCGTCTCTCTGTGTCTCTGTATCTCTCTCTCTGTCTCTCTCTCACTCACTCTCTATCTCTATCTCCCCTCTTGCCGGTTGAAATAATAAAATAAATAATTATGTGATAGGCCCACAAGTGCCTTGTGAATTAAACCCACCCGGTGCATGTACCAGCTGTCAGGCCGAGAGTAAGACAAGAGAAGATATCTCTCTATATCTCAATATTGTGATGACGTGGTCAAAAGGGTAGTAGACACATGTTTTTCAGACCGAGATATCTTGGGGTTCAAGCCCTATTTTCTTGAGAAAAACTCTTTTCACACATTTTCCCCTTACTCAGGCGCTAAATGGGTACCTATACCCCGGCTGTGGGAAATGAAATTTTTTTGTCAGCATTGTTGCATCTTAGATTGGTGCGCTTTCATTGCTGCTCCTCGGTTGAGTTCAGAAGGTAATTTGGCTGGCATTGGATTGGGGAGCAAAGATAAATGAAAAAGCGCTTATACTTTACAACGTTTTTGTTGATCAGGCAGTCTACAAAAAATGATTAATGTTCTTTACTCTTCTCTCTATCTCTCTCTATAAGCATAAATTTAGACTTTACATCGCTTGATCAAATCACTCTCCCCTAGGGTTTACCGGGGTGGGGTCTGTCTCTCTCTCTCTCTGTGCTCTCCTCGGAGACCAGCAAGCCAGCAGGTCTAGACGCTCTCAATGTTGAGACATCCTCACCAAGTAGATCTAGATGTAGATCAAGCTGTTTGAGCCAGTGGTTGGCTGCCTGGCTTGATGCATCCCCGGTTTGGCCCGCGTGCACGCCGACTGGTGCTCCAGTGATCCAGTCGTGAAAACCCCCAGAACTGGGTCACACCGCTTGCCGCTCTGCCATGCCTGGCCGGCTTCAAAACAGTTTTATTGTTCTCACTGTTGAGTTTGTCACCCTCACCCACTTTTTGAGTTAATAGTTTGTTTTTTTTTTGTACATCCTTCCTTTCGGAAAAGTCCAAGTAAACGCCAGTTAACCCCGCGCTTGAAGCAAGGCAGGTCATACATAACAAGTTTACACTGAGCCGAGGCAAGTGCATCTCTCTTTAGCAGGCCGGCTGAATGAGCACTTACCGGAAAGAAAAAAAATTCTCGGTCAGAAATGGGCGTGGTTTGACATGATTGACAGGAGCTCGTGTTGCGTGATATCTTGATTGAAATGATCGAGGCTTGAGTTGAAGGGGGAGGAGCCTAAAGAGACTAGGACACTGCATGAACAACTAACCTCGAGAACAGAAGCATTTATACTGATACAATTTTTTTTATGAATGATTGTGTAAGTAATAATGGGAGAATGTGTTCTGTTACCCCCATCCACTCCACTATTTCCACATAATCATCTCAATTATTAAAGTCTGGCATCTTTAGCGTAATAAGGATAACAAGTTATCTTTCTAACTTCTCCCCTCCCCCCCCCCATAAACCTTCTGTACATCATAATATACCATACCAACCCCCTCACCCCTGAACATCCTTCAAGTCATGACATTTTCGTATCTTTACCACTAATTTGCAAAGTCACAATTTTTCGAGGATGCTAGATCTAAATCGACTTTTAAAAAAACCTGAAAAATAATGGTAAATAAATTGATATTGTGTCAGCTCATAATATTATTCTTTTTCTTTCCAGGCCACTCAAGCCTGCTTTAGTCGAAGTTGCCTAATTCGATTTTGGCTTTATTCTTTATTCTTAACTTTA
>BMAT01012673.1:20177-31962 GCA_019649035.1 Elysia marginata
AAGAATTTTTTCTTTACTTTAAAATGAAAGTACAACATGAGGAAAGGTGCATTGTATGATGTAAGATATATATGTCCTAATAAAACAGATAATACGCTTAAATATATAGAACTGTAGAGGACACGGCATAATGTGCTTACAAACACATGAAATGGAGGTTGACACAACTTTAAAATGTAAAAAAAAATCGAATGACCTGACGGCTTTAAAATAATAACGCAGTTAAAAAACAAGCAGACAAAATCACGCTTTGAGTCCTCCATAACCAGCTCACACCTGAAAACGGCTTCGTGACTTGATGTATAGACTATGGGCAGGTAACTCTATCAACATGAGCGTTGCCATTATCATCATCATTACTGAGCGTTCGCCTCCAGTGCTATCAGGCAAGTTTTATCACGTGATTGCCCGGGGGCTAGAATAATACAGGCGGGGCAAACAAGGCGCAGAATCAACACCAGCACGCAATGACAGATTGAACATTCTCTTCACTGACCAAGCACGCTGAATTATTCAGGTGCTCGATCACTTTGTTTGAACGGATTTTTTAAAACTTGTTTTCAGTGTTAATGTTGTGTTCTTATCATATGATGTTAAAAAAAGAAAACGTCCAGGCACCAGTGTCGCATACAGATACTGGTTCAATACATTTCGTGCGCCCCCCTCCAAAAAACGACAAACAAACAAACAAAAAAAAACAAAAACAAACACAACTTCAACAATGAACCATCATGAATGGAAGTTTGGAAGTTTATTCTGTGTGTTCTGTGTTCAGATGCCGGTGAGCAAGTTTTTCATTGGCTGTAGTTGTCTTTGACTTGTATCTATCACCAAATCAAAATTTCTTGGTAGTTTCCGCTGTTTTTTTTTATTATTTTCCCATTAGAGCGTTCATTATTTTAGCTCATGCTTCTAACCTGATCGCAAAGCAGACTCTTTAGAACCTTTTCTGTGCTTGACGAAGTCTACGTCGAACCCAATGCACAAAAAATTAAAAATGCCGCGAAGATGTATAGAAAGGAGTCATCCTCTAAAAACGGCATGGTCCAACTGCTTCTCTTACAGTTGTGAAAATTTAATGAGGGTTTTGTAGCCTGGAATTTAACTGTTGACCTACGTTTGTTTGTTTCATGCAGGCCTCTAACTAGTCTAGATTGAACATTCCAGCTTGTTTCTGAATGTTGTGATCAACGTTTAGGAGTGATTGCTTTAAGAGTGACGATTCTTTTAGGTGAATTCAGGAAAGAAACTGAGAAACTTGTCATAATTTTGATGTAAAATAAAGTTGTTTTTTTTTTAAAATTAAAATTGCCTGGTGTGCATAATGGTAATCGCGATGCGAGTAGAAAAATATTTTTTCCAGTATCGCCTGTACGTTTGTAAATACCTCCCACATGACAGAGGCACCATCGTAAGTTTTGGCGATCAATATTAATCTTTAGTATAAAAGTCCGTGTCAAGCAAAAAAAAATCTGCGTTTTTCTGCAATAACTTTTTTGTTTCTTTTCGGATGTTTTAGAAATTTCACTAAATCAATCAACTCAAGTTGTCTCTTCTGTCAAATTTTTTTTGGTGAAAAACGAATAAGGATAAATATAGTTATTATGTTTCATATGGATTGGAAGGACTGTTTTGTATTATTTAGCGAAGCCAAGAAAATCGGACTTTTACAGTAAATCAGCAATATTACGTCATAACACGAAGTGCTTTGAGACACTGAAATGTGCTGTAAATCTTTTCATAATTAAACTATTGTTAAATGTTAAAATGTAGAACGAAAGAAGGAAAGGGCACAAATCCTGCGCACATCCATTGAACACTAAAACCTAAGCGTTGCTAAATGACTCGCGTCGGTACGCCAGAAACTGTCCAAACCGCTGTTTGCAGTTTAAGTCCACTCTACTGACAACTTCTGTTGTTGATGTTCGGACTGTTCAGCGCCGTTTGAGCCTCAGCTGAGATGATTGGTTAACATCGGATACAGGGGCCTAGATAGCTCAGTTGGTAGAGGCCTCGCTCCGTGGCCCAGAGGTCGCGGGTTCGAGCCTCCGCCGAGGACAGTCCGGGCCCCTACTGGTTGGGTCGGTGTCAGTATAATGTGACCGGCTGAGGCTAAGTCAAGCTATCCCCGCTAGTCTCTGGGTGACAGCCCGTACATTGTCATTGGGACCCAAGCCCTGAGAGCACCTTTGAAGTGGAATTGGGCTTGAAAAATATCCTTCAATCAAATCAACATCGGATACACCATTCTGGTCCAGAGGGACTTCGCATGACATACGTATCGTCACTGCGCCAGCAAAAAGGCAAGTCTCAGAGGTATGGGCCTATCGCTATGTTTGCAAGTTCATGGCTCAAGTTACGGGTAGGAAATATTTGAAATGAGCTGCGTCATTAAAACAAATGAAAACAAAATGGATAATACTACACCATGTACACAAATTTTTGTGTCTATAATGATATGTAAAAGCGCCATCGAGCACTTTTCTGTGGATTTTAGGCGCTATATAAATACATTATTATTGTTATACATTATTATTATATATTATTATTATTATTATTATCATTATTATTATATATTATTATTATTACTATTATTATTATTATTATTATTATTATTTTTACTACTAATATTATTATTATTATTATCATTATTATTATTATTATTATTATTATTATTAAATATCATATGTCAGATGTATGTAGATCTGTGGGTGACTTGTTTCGAAACTGTATTAAATGATATATGCCAGTTTGCAAGCGTAATGACAGTATTTTGGTCGTAAAAAAATCTTGTATGTACTTGGAGTGCAGCATAGTTGTGCGCGTTTTGGTCGCAGTGAAGTATGCGCTTGATGTGAGCAATTTTTCAAACTTGAAGCAAATGTTCAACCTCAGCGATTTCCCTGTAATAACTGAAAAAATGTATGCATTGATGGAAGAATTGTTATTTAGACAGGCTCTTTGACCCAATCATACATTTTTCAATATTAAAATAAGTAGGAACTACGTCGTTCTTCTTACTCAGACACGTTATGTTTTCAAAATATTTTACAACTAGGATGGGAACCCATGGTGTTGACAGGTGAAGGATGAAGAAAAGATCAGGATAGAAAGTCTTCGCGACAATATCGTAAAAAACACGAAAGATCCAATAATAAAAAATAATGATCAAACCGTCCTGTCCCAGCTTCCTTCTTCCACTCTCTGGTTATGAACCTGCATTGAAATAATTTTATGTGTGAGCTTCTTAACAGGAAAAACAAGCAAGGGAACATTTCAAAATGTAAACTCGTTTCAAGCTTACCTTGGGAATATTTTCCTTTGCATTATACCATGATTAAGTGTTCATTATTTCAAGAAAAAAGATACGCAAGTAACCTAGATAGTGGCTCAATTCCAATTAAGAAAAAAACATCTTGCGCACTAAACCGTTTAAAATTACATTCTTTTGTCCTTCAAGTTCAAGAAAGCGAAGTCTCTGGTAGCATATTTACGTTTGTAGAACATACAAGGGTACTATTTCCCTACAATGAGTATTGTGACCATGATGCCAGATTTGGTGATGCAATATTAATTTAAAATTACCTCCACTGGTTCTACATTAGAATGAGTACCGGTAGTGCAAAGAATGCGTCAACGGTAACAAACGTATTGGTTTTACCTCAAGGCGGAATAAGAGGATATTAAGTCACGATATGCGCTTAAGCTAAATTACAAACCTGATGTAACATTCCCACTTGCGATCTGATGTTACTAGAATGCCCTTTTGAACTTATTGATCACCCTAGACTAAAGCCATAGATGAATGCAGCTCTGAAAATATCAGTATTTAAAAATATGTCTAACAGTAATAAACTTTTGATATTCGCACACGAGCACATAAACTGTCCAACAATAAATTAAGCAATTATAAAGATAGAGGAAAGAAATCAAACAGAGGATGAGCATTTATGGTAGCTCTTAAAGATGGGTAAAGTGCATGACACTGATAATTTGAAAGCACTATTTTCAAAACAAGCGTGTCTCAAACTATGGAAAGAAAAACCAAGAAAATACATGTAAGCGTTTACTCATTATGACTTAGCCTAGATTGCACTAATTACGTATTACATAAAGGTTAATTATATAAACTAGCTAAAGAGCCCGTTTTACGAACAGGTCGGTGGGCCGCAAAATTAATAGTTGCATTAGTATCATCTTGAAAAACTATATTATCTGCAAAATTATAACCCATAAGATGTGGGCGGCATTCCAGATGGACTCCCAAGGGGTAATGATGCTCATTTTCTTCAACAGTCTTGACTTAAATAAACTTTGGCATCACTTGGGAAACTATCCATTATTAATTTTGATCATTAATCATTATCTGCTCCTTGGTTTGTTTGACATATTATTGAACGGGATGATAACCATAAAGAATCAGTAAACGTGCCCGCTTGATCACCGATGATAAAATCTAAGAGCTCTTACTTGAAGATCATGACCTAGGTCTAGGATTAGTTTTAGCCTAGATTATAGATCTAGATTAGATCTATAAATATTATTAAAAAAGGAAAGAGCGTTTTTTATATAGCGCCTAATCCACTCAAGTGCTCAAAGCGCTTTAAATGGGTTCCTCGACAGGCCAATACAAACCAAATCCCTTTCTCAACTCACAGAGGAGCAGCTCATAAAGCGGATCACTCTAGCACACTGACAAGATCTTTTACTGCCTATAGCCGGGTACTCCTTCAACGCACGAGTGCGGCTAAGAAATGTGTGTAAAAAGCCTTTCTCAAGGACTAAACGTCGACCTGCCGAAAGCAGGACCCTAACTCCAACTCTCGGTCCGAAAGCCGAGCGCCTATCAAGCACAGATGATGGTACTAATGACTTTCAAGCACAAATGAACCTACTAATCCTAGACTTAGATCTAGATCTAGATTTCTCTAAGGAACCTGAGAATGTGATGTCAAATCTAGAACAAAGACGAAGCATCGTGAGGTCTGACTTGAAAATTGTGAGTTTGAAAAATGACCTAATTCTGTTTTAGTTTAAAAGAGTGATCTATGTTTTTAAAAGCACTGGACCCAGTTGGTCATCTTTTTGTAAATCATTTAAGTCAAATCAAATCATGACCTCATGATGCTTTATCTAAAAATTCTAGACTTCCAGCTATAATTATGGTCCTACTTTTATGTAGGCCAATATAGTCATGTGCTAAAAATAGATTTGATGAAACAGATTTAAAATGGAGAAAAAATCTTTTAAAGGCACCACGGTTTTCACATAAATTAAAAAAGCATAATTAATTGCAGAGATGACAGACCATTTTAAATGCCCTCTTAAATCAATTTAGTGCGATTTAAAATGGATAGGCTAATTTTCCCAATTTTTAAGCCCATCACAAAAAAGCTTTTTCCGACTTGAAAATTCACCGCTTCTTCCATTATTACACTTATACGTAAAATACGATTTCTGATATGTAGCTCTTCTAAAAAACGTTGCAAAAAGAAAGGAAATCGCAACAAAATAACTTAAACACAACTACAGCAAAGGAGTAAACAAACAAAACCAAAATCGATCAGTGCATACAGAGGCCTATAGCTACTTTCAGAAATGCAAGGTCATATTCATTGGTTTTGATGCAGAAATAATGGATAGATGCAAAGTAATAAATTAAGCAAAAAAAAAAAACGACAAAAAAAAACCAACCAAACAAAAAACAAAAACAAAACAACTACAAAAAAACCACCAGCCAAACAGGGAACACATTAGCAATAGAAACAATGCTGCTCACACTCTACTGGTTAATGTCCTATGGAGAAAAATAATTTAAAAGGTCATTACGAAGGTATAACATGTTTGACGCAAAAAAGTCATTATGGACCTTAGTAGAGAAGCTGTTTTCATGCTATCCGTCTACAAACTCTAGTGCACTTTCTTTGCTTTGTTTGCCCTGCAGTCGTTTTATTTGTACGACAAACTGCTTTTTCTGCGTCTTTTCCTGAAAAATTACCCAAGAGCTCCAGTTCGTTACTTAAAGATTAAAGTAAGCAGATTGAATTGATCGTCAACACTGCAGACAAATTATTGTTCCTAAACCTCTCCAGATAAGGTCGCGAAAACTTTCCTTTTTTTGAAATTTCCATACCTAGATCAGACTAGATAAAACACATTGGAACGAGTCCAAAAAGTTGCATCTAGTATAATGCTGTTTGAAAGTTGGCTCCAGTCTCTTCTCGTGTGACAGTACTAAATAATCGATTGATGATGTTCCCATTTCCTTAATTAAGTGAATAAACGCGCCTAAATGCAATATGTCATTGAACAGGTAATAAAACCGTATAAAATCTCAAAATCTTTATCAATGCGCATATGTCGCATTTTGCCCTTTAACCCTTCTAATCTGCTGATGATGCCAGCTTCTACCTTGACGATTTCCTATACAGATTTAGTGTCATGCACAGGTAATAGTTATTCTTTCACAGGAAATGGAGTCCGGGCCCCTACTGGTTGGGTCGGTGTCAGTATAATGTGACCGGCTGAGGCTAAGTCATGGTATCCCCGCTAGTCTCTGGGTGGCAGCCCGTAAATTGTCATTGGGACCCAAGCCCTGAGAGCGCCTTTGAAGTGGAATTGGGCTTGTAAAAATACCCTTCAATCAATCAATCAATCAATCACAGGAAATGGTGTTTCATGTGTGGGCATCTTAGTCCTACCAGACAGTCAGACAATAGACCGACGTGTTCACCCAATTGTACCTATACGACGTTAATCATTATATTACTCATCAGATGGTTTTATATTGATAATCCAAAAGAGTTATTTTATAGGTATGTAGTGTCTTCAAGTTTTTCAAGGATACTTTCAAACAATTATTTTTGTATCCAAATACACATAATATATAATGCTGGATAACTCAACAGTAGTCCTAACTTGTATTAGGAATGCGATTTCATCAAGAGTACCGTACCTGAACTTTGTAATGTAAAGTCCAGTGAAATTGAAATCAGTAATGCCAACACATGGCGATTCATGTGCTGACGTCTGCTTTGGCAAATATTTTAAAGACAATACTATAATAAAACTAAAATGGGATAATCCGCCGCCTCTTGGTCAAAATATATCACAATTTATGCCACACATTCAAATCGAAGATTCTTAAACTTTTCATTTGGCTCTATTACGTATTAATTTTAGATGTTGGATTTTTTAAAATAGTAAAACAACATACCTATATAAGTCATTGGGTGTTGCCTTTCGAGGCCACACTCGATACACTTTTATTGTTATGTAGAGTGTATGTGGATATCGTATTTTACCTTATATCAAACAGATAGACCTGTGTTCTGTTTGTCTTAACGATAGAAGGAAAACTGAACAGTCTCTTACAAACGTTGAGCTTCGGCAACAACAGACATTGTGCAACAACAAAAGTCTAACAGGAGAAAGCTTAGGTCTCTACATTTTGACTAACGTTACCTCAATATGAAGAAACCGTAGACATTTTTCACATGTAGAAAGGTCAATCTTGGTCAATTGATAACACAGGACGGAAGAAATGAACAATAAATGAAAAGAAGAATTGCCTAAAGTAAATCCACCTTTGTGAAATTAAAGAAAATGTTAACAAGTCCACAAATTTCAACAAAGACGAAGCTTAGATTAACAAAGTGCTATGTACTGTCGATACTTACATACGGATGTGAAACCTGGACTCTGTCTATACCAATGGAACGAAAAATTGAAGCCTTTGAAATGTGGACATATCAGAGAATTTTCAGAATTTGATGGAAAGAAAAAACAACCAATAAGAATGCAGCAGCGAAAGCGGCGATCGAAAGAGAAGGCTGGCGATCCATGGCATCCAACTTCTTCAAAGAGAAGGAACCCTCGTAAAAGAAAGGTTTACTGCCACTCAAACTTTGTATCAAAACTATCTATCGCATGAATGACATGTGTATGGAATATTATTTTTTGATAGACTCTCCGAAGTTTTAGAGCATTGTTTTTTTTAGATCTTTTTTGAAACGAATTTGTTTAGATGATGAACTCATCCTTAGAATTCTATCATCTTCATCTGTAATTTGATCACTTTATTCTTCAAGACCAAAGCCGATATCCTAAACCTAAGACAATTGTTTGATACATTAATTGTTTAATACAACCCCACCACGAAAATTTTTACACATATAATTACTATGACTATTGATTGTCAGCCCCCCCCCACACACACACACCCCTAAAACTGTTGGAAAAAAGAATTATATTAATTTCTGGAAAAGAAATATTTGCTTTAAAAATAATCTCAATTTTTTAAAAGTGCCAAAGTTAAACCTGTTTATGTATTAAAAAATACCATCCACACCTTATGGTTACCACAAATTTCATCCTGATCTGATCTACCCCTAAACCACTTAACGTATAGCTAGAACGATCACGCCTGAAAGGTACTGTGAGGGAACGATTCTATCACAGTCTACCGACCCCCTGATCTCGAGTGAGATCAGACAGGTACAACGAGGGAACGATTCTATCACAGTCTACCGACCCCATGATCTTGAGTGAGACCAGACAGGTACAACGAGGGAATGATTCTATCTTTGTTCAACGATCCCCAGATCTTGAGATCAGACCAGACAGGTACTACGAGGTAACGATTCTATCACTGTTCAAGGATCCCCAGATCTTGCGATCGGACCAGGCAGGTACTACGAGGTAACGATTCTATCACTGTTCAACGATCCCCAAATCTTGGGTGAGATCAGACAGGTACAACGAGGGAACGATTCTATCACTGTTCAACGATACCCCGATCTTGAAATCAGACAGGTACTACGAGGGAATGATTCTATCTTTTTTCAACGATACCCCGATCTTGAGATCAGACAGGTACTACGAGGGAATGATTCTATCACATTTCAACGATACCCAGATCTTGAGATCAGACAGGTACAACGAGGGAACGATTCTATCACAGTTCAACGATCCCCTGATCTTGAGATCATACAGGTACAACGAGGGAACGATTCTATAACTGTTCAACGATCCCCTGATCTTGAGATCAGACAGGTACTACGAGGGAACGATTCTATCACTGTTCAACGATTCCCAAATCTTGAGTGAGATGAGACAGGTACTACGAGGGAACGATTCTATCACTGTTCAACGATTCCCAAATCTTGAGTGAGATCAGACAGGTACTACGAGGGAATGATTCTATCACATTTCAACGATACCCAGATCTTGAGATCGGACAGGTACAACGAGGGAACGATTCTATCACTGTTCAACGACCCCCTGATCTTGAGTGAGATCAGACAGGTACAACGAGGGAATGATTCTATCTTTGTTCAACGATACCCCGATCTTGAGATCAGACAGGTACTACGAGGGAATGATTCTATCACAGTTCAACGATCCCCTGATCTTGAGATCAGACAGGTACAACGAGGGAACGATTCTATCACTGTTCAACGATACCCAGATCTTGAGATCAGACAGGTACTACAAGGGAACGATTCTATCACTGTTCAACGATACCCAGATCTTGAGTGAGATCAGACAGGTAATACGAGGGAACGATTCTATCACTGTTCAACAATCCCCAGATCTTGAGATCAGACAGGTACTACGAGGGAACGATTCTATCACTGTTCAACATTCATTCCCCCATCTTGAGACCTGATTGGTTCTACGAGGGAACGATTCTATCACTGTTCAACGACCCCCAGATCTTGAGATCAGACAGGTACTACGAGGGAACGATTCTATCACTGTTCAACGATACCCAGATCTTGAGTGAGACCAGACAGGTACTACGAGGGAATGATTCATTCTATCACTGTTGAACGTTCCCCAGATCTGGAGATCTCATTAATCGACTCTGTTCACGTTGTCAACCCACATTTCCCACAGTCCGAGTTTTATAGTCGCCCATTATGTTTTGTTCACGATTCCCAAGCTAGGTTTAAGAGTGGTAAATCATTCACATGGAGGACATTAACCTTTGCCCACTAGCGGGCCTGGCAAGAGGCTGGAATGTGCCGGGACATCGGTTACTCGAAATGTCTAAACTTCTCGGGCAAGACGAACCATGAGATATTGAGATTGACCAAGATAGGGCGTTTTTTACACAATGGATGTAACCGACTGATTTTGTCGTATTTGCGGTTTCGATATTTTCGAATGTAATATTTCTTTAACAAAAGGTGCTTTATCCCCACGGTTCATATTCAACCAAAATTTGAAAGAATTATCGGCTAGAAGCAGCTCTTGAAGTTTGAGAAACGGTAGTATTGATCACCTAAAACACAGCCACTCATTGACAAGAAAGAAAGTTGCTAATTCTCCAGGATGCTTCTTTGCACCACAAGACGATAACCACATACTTTGCCAAACACATTTTCTATTTAGCTTGACTCTACCAGTACAGAAATTCTATACACACCCAGCCTAGGCTCGTTACTTAAAAGGAATCGCAGTTTTCGATAACACCTTGTCTAGACATTTTTACATTCACAAGTTCCGGTACCTCATTCAAGACATGCCGAGTGCATCGACCTTTTCCAATTGATAGATTGATTGATTAAAACACTTGACAGGCTAGGAATGACAATTCGATGCTCTCTGACTACAACCCTTGTTTAACAATTAGGTAACTCGGGTTACGAGTGTAGCGAAAATTGGTGTTGCTTAAATTTTTAGTAGTTCAAGGACCTCATTGGCACTTTTTGTGAGTTATTCACAATGACTTAAGGTTTAAAAAATTAGTTCAACTTGCCTACCGGTTTCAAAGATTCTCTCTTTTTATGATAAGATAACTAGTTGTTGGGTATCCGATTAAGCCGGCGAAAGAACAGAGCTGTCAAAAGTTGTTTCTCTTTTTTCTCATACACTGTATCAATTTGTCTTTTCCTCTTCTATAGTTTTAGAACAGCTGAACAGAGTTTTGTTGCCGTGAGACCTGTAGGGGGCAGGTTCAAATCTACATCTAAATTGTATCACAATCTTAGTCTTTATCTTGGAAAGTTAGCGCGAAATCGTGGTATATCTGGATGTAGAGACCTAGAAATGTTTGGTAAATAGAGTGTGTAGCTTTCAAGATCCTAATATGGCCTTGATTGTTTTCATATTTAGACAGTTTATTAAATTCTTTCTCGGAAAGTAAACAGGTTCAAGCTCAATTATCAGTATTTTATAGAACACAGATGAACTCAACTATGATATTTTTACCCCAAAAGCAAAGAGTCTAGGTCTATTGATCAGTGCTCCCACTTGCATTAGTGACCAAAGATTGCGCAGCGATAAATAAATAAAAACAGCTGTAGACTGCGCCCACTGTGCTGTCCTAATTGGATATGGTTCTACGGACTTTTCTCCTACCCTCTGTCATTCCCTACATAGGCAAAATCTAGCTAGGTTTTACAACTTGCAAAGATATTTAAAAACGAAATGATGAAAACCTCACAATGTAATAAATGTGGACCTATTCAGTTTAGGCGAGGATTTATATTTTTTTTGCCAGCCAAACTGGTATTTCTTCAACTATTGGCTTTTTCGTTTCAATCAGGATTGTGTAAACTTCTCTACAAATTTAGGCACATTATATAAACCAACCTGTTTTTTTCTAAATTTCTAATTCTCGTTTTTACAGTAGGCTGTTGAGACCAATATAAATAGTGGAGGCAGCCACAAGCGTAGTGGCGACATGGAAAAACTAAAAGCTGTTTCTCTGAGTGGCAAGGCAAGGAGTGTAGTGGAGACATGGTAGAAGCTGTTTCTCTAAGTGGCAAGACAAGGA
>BMAT01012673.1:60205-74407 GCA_019649035.1 Elysia marginata
AAAATTATTGTTGAACGTTTCCTTTAATCTTGTTGATAATATTAACCAGCCTCATCCCTAACAACTCTTCCTTCCCCTTTTCCTTTTGTTTGTCTAACTATGTCATTATCCACGTATTCTTTATGTTTGTATTATACTTTTATTATCTAAAACTCGGTCTTTAATAATGAACAATCGTAATTAAACGCCTATCAGCCAAATCGATGTATGCAAGTTTGACGTCTCATTCTGTCTCTCCTTCTCCCTCACCCTCATCCACTATCCTGAGAGAGAGAGAGAGAGAGAGAGAGAGAGAGAGAGAGAGAGAGTTATTTTACTGTGATCCCCACTGACATTCAATGTTCAGACTAGATCTACATCCAGCAGTGACTATTGACAGATCTAGGTCCCAGCTAAACGAGAAAGAACGCGTACACAGTTCTGTGATTTCTAGAACTATATTGTCGAGTTAAAATTCCATGTTAGATCTATATCAAATTATAAAGCTATATATCTCGCTTCCAGGGCAAGTGTATTGGAGGTCGGACATTTGTGTTGTTGTTGAGAAAACGCCATTTACAGTTTCATTTATTCTTCTCTGTGTCTATATTTCAAACTAACAACAATGTTAATATCTTTTTACAAGATATTGATAACTTTATGAACAATTTTTGTGTGAAAGATATCATGAAAAAATAGAAATAGAGGGGATGTTTAAAACGTTAGGCGGTGTTACACTTTTCTACTAGTGTACCCAATCACCGATTCGAAGCAAGGGCTGCCATAACTAGTACGGTAATAATAATAATGATAATAATAATAATAATAATAATAATAATAATAATAATAATAATAATAATAGTAACAACAAAAACAATGACATTAATAATAGGATTTAGATTTATGTAGCGCCTTTTACAATGATAACAAAAATATGAAGTGCAAAAACATGTTTAGATGATGTACCTCCTGTCATCTGTACCCACACAATTTCGTCATTTCGGAGCATTCAGTATTCGCGAAACTTCTATCTGAACTGAGGCCGATTTTTAAAGTTTCGATCACCAGCGATCTATCAACAGTTAAATTTTAACTATCGCCCACACAACTAACCTTTAGTTTTGGGGAAGAATCAAGTTTCATATTGGATTAGTTTCATATCGGGGTAAGCTTGTGAGAGTTCTTTGTTTATTATTACAGATAGTGTGGTTGTTGGTCTTCCCCGGTATCTGCATGTCATTTGGTTGAAATATGCCTGCACGGCTTTATTGGCCAAAATGTATATCTCTCCTAAGAATGTGGCCGATGAGTCGCCAACGACTTTCGATAATGTGCATTGACAAAGGTTTCTCGTTGTGCATCTTATATAATGATTTGTTTATTATTTTTGTGTGGTAGCGGATGTTCAATACTTCACAGAGTTGTTTTCTAGGAAGGCATCTAGTTTGGATGACTCAGCCTGTGTGAGGGCCATGTACAACAGTTGTATGTGAGGATAGATTTAAAGAGTGCATCACAGAGTTTGACTTTCATGTTTCGCTTTATTTTGTCTTTGCTGATCCAAACCACCCCTAACTTGTTTAATACTAAACTTGAAAGCTTTTTTTATCCTTTCAACATCCTCTGTGTTGTCAATCACGGATCGAACTATCTTTCCTGATCTGCACCCGTTCTCTTCTTCTCTCACTCTCTCAGTGATGTTAGGTCTTTTTTGTTCAAGTTTACTTTAAGGCTGAAATTTTCTTATTCTTTTTGAATTTGGTTAATGTTGATATGATCTGACCCGATGAAGTCCATATCGTCAGCATAAAAGATTTCTCTGGGAATAATATTATCTATAGGAGTCTTGGACTCGCCCATTATCTTTCTAGCACTTTTAAGGGCATGTTCCAAGTAAATAGTAAACAATGCTGGGCTTAGACCATCGCCCTAATGCGCGCCGACGTTGCTAGTGAATGGAACTTCCATCAGCTTTGTTTATTCTCGTATTTATTTGTGTGTTACTAAGGAGAAATTGAATAAGTCGGAGTTCGTCTTCTTTGACTATTTCTTCTAAGAATTTGAGCAGAACTTCTCTGTTGATTATGTCAAATGCTGCTGACATCTCGATTCCTGTTATTTTGATAGTGATGCCTTCTAAATTCCATTTTTGAGTCCATATTACATCGGATGTGCTTCTGTCTGGCCTGAAACCACTTTGCCTATGTGCGAGGTATTGCTCTACGGCGGTCTTATTCTATCAAATGTTGTTATGGACAGACTTTTTCCGATGGTGTTAAGAAATCTTGTAGGTCTTAGGTTATTTGGTGGTCCTGTGGCTTTTCCATGTTTTTGGATGGCAATAAGTACCCCGGAGTTAATGTGTAGGGCTTCATGCGTTTCAAATGCATAAGCAACTGTTTCGTCTAAAATAGGTAGGGCATATTTTAGAATCTCCGACTGAATCTGGTCTTCTCCAGAGGCTTTGTTGTGGAGCAGCGTGGCTCTGTGGTTAGGGCGTCGGACTTGTGATCCGGCGGTCGCGGGTTCGATTCCCACCACGACACATGTTGTAACTGCCTTAGGAAAGCAATTTATCCACATTTTCCTCAGTCCACCCACCTGTAAACGGGTACCTGGCTATAGGCAGTGCTTGAAATTTGTAGAATGATAGTATTTGAGCGCCTAACTGGCAGCCGTCCTGTAATGCTCTGAAATATGAGTTGAGTTTGCTTTGGTGTGTATTGGCCTGCTGGGGGAAATATGTAAAGTCTTGAGACTGCCTTCGGCGGTGGAAGACTATAATCCATATTTTTTTTTTTTAAGCCGGGTGAAACCTTTTCTTACTTTATCTTTTGAGACAGGTCTTCGAAGCGCTCTGGGTATTCCTTTAAATGGCGGTATATCATTGTTGCTTTCGTCTTTGAATTTACTTCTGAAATGGTTTGCTACAGCCTGTAGTATTTCGTTGCGGTTGGTTATTATTTTGCCTTCAGTGTCGTCAGCTTGGAGGTTTTCATATATATGTTTCCGGGTTTAGAGCTTTGACCGCTGAGAATATAAAATCGTCACTTTTTGCATTAGCTATAGAGTCTGCAACTTTGGCGATTTCATAGTGTCTTAGATCCTGTACGGTTTGCTGATCTGATGAAATATTTCGTTCCTTTCTTGCTTGAGTTTTAGCTTATTTTGTTTGTCTCTAGTGTTAATTTTTTTATCCTGAGCTGTTTTTTGTTGTGTCGACAGTTTCGTCTGGTGTTCTGTTTGGCTCTGGTTCTTGTGATTTTTCCTAAAGTCTCTTTTGCCGTGTCGCCAATCACCCGCTCAACTATTTGCCATGTCTCATTTGGTGTGTTGTCTAGATTTATTTGGCCCAGCCGCGTGTCAAATTGTTGTTGATATTTGTGTTGGCTCAACATTCCTGATTATTGGCAACACTGGCGATGTTCGCGTTCTTTCTGGTATTCGTTGTGTGCTTGGTTTTACGCCACACTTTATACCACTCAAGTTCGAATGTTGTGATGACAATTTTGTGGTCCGAGGAAAGGGTGGTCCCACCGTATGATCTTGCGTTTGTAGAAAGGTGCTTGAATCGCATCTGGCAAATAATAAAATCGATTTGGTTGTATATAGGCAGTGTGCTACCGGTGTCTGGATCTTGTCTGTGTTCAGTCCAGGTTGTTATATGCTTGGAAGGGTGGGGGTTTGCTTGATTGATTAAAGGATATTTTACAAGCCTAATTACACTTCAAAGGTGCTCTCAGGGCTTGGGTCCCAATGACAATGTACGGGCTGCCACCCAGAGACTAGCGGGGATACCATGACTTAGCCTCAGCCGGTCACATTATACTGACACCGACCCAACCAGTAGGGGCCCGGACTGTGCTCGGCTGAGGCTCGAACCCACGACCTCTGGGCCACGGAGCGAGGCCTCTACCAACTGAGCTATCTAGGCCCCCGAAGGGTGTGGGAAGACGCTGTTAGTAATAAATAATTTTTTACTTTAAATTAATGTTTTCCCGTTTTCGTTTCCTCTGCCTTTCGAGTATTTTCAAAGGCTAGTTTATCCTTTTTTGTGCTTACCAACTTTGGCGTTGAAATCCACTGCTTTTATAAAAAAAGTATGGTTGCCTATGCTTTTAGCAAATCTTCTAGATCTTTATAGAACTGGTCTTTTTCATCTGGATATTTGTCACTTCTTTGTGAGGTTGGGGCGTGAACTTCAGTCTAGAAATGTTTATTCAAAATAAAATTATGACAGATTTATGCGCGAAAACGTTTTGAACGCTTTTTTCCGGAAGTAAGGCATATATGTCGGCACTCGGCAGTAAAAATACCATATTGACAGCTAACGATGGCGGACGACCTAAAGAGATTGAATTCCACATTAAAAAAATGGTTTTCTTTCAATTTGATTGAAATTAAAATACATTACCGCAACACTACGTTTCAGCTTGAGAGTAATGAGCTAAGTTTAATTTTTTTTTTAATATGTAGTTTCGGAGACTCTAATGCTCGCAAATCTCTGTCTTAGCTGTATTAGAAGTAACATTGTTGAAAATCTTAAAATAATTTGGGAAATTTGGTCAGTAATGTAGCCGCACTTAACTTCCTGGACTGAATTAGTTTAATAAATAGATACTAGGGCCTAAATACGCTCAATCCGAAATTTGTTGAAGCAGTAGTGGTAGTAGTAGTAATAATAGTAGTAATAGTAGTAGTAGCAGTGATAGTAGTAATAGTAGTAAAAGTGGTAGTGGTAGTAGTAGTAGTAATAGTAATAATAGTAGTAAAAGTGGTAGTGGTACTAGTAGTAGAACTCGTAATAGTAGTAATAGTAGTAGTAATAGTAGTAGCAGCAGCAGTAGTAGTGACAGTGGTAGTAGCAGTAGTAGTAATAGCAGTAGTAGTAGTAGCAGTAGTAGTAGTAGCAGTAGCAGTAGTAGTAGTAGTAGTAGTAGTAGTAGTAGTAGTAGTAGTAGTAGTAGTAGTAGTAGTAGTAGTAGTAGTAGCAGTAGTAGTAGTAGCAGTGGCAGTAGCAGTAGTAGTAACAGAAGTAGCAGCAGCAGTAGTAGCATTGATAGCTATAAAAATAGCTGTAGCAGGAGTTGTCGTAAGACAAGAAGATACACCAATTATTATTGTTTCCATCTCTATAAACCTGTAAATTAAATACGATCTCATTAAAAATGTTGAAATTGTTTTCTAAATCAACTTAAACGAGATGTTACAATCTCTGTTAAGGTCAATATCTTATCTCGGTTGTTTGATTTCTAAACCGATCTCACCTAGCCATCTAGGGGAGCATTGCCTCTCTGGCTGATGATCTCAGCTAATAGCCTTTATTCTGCCAATAATTATTATCCAATAAAAACGCTGTAAAATACTGTAACCGTGTATGCGCTTAAATATACACAGAAGTATACTGTTAAGAGAGTGTACAGATTGAAAGAAAAAAAAATTCAAAATCTTTTTTTTTTTTAGTAATGATGGACCAAAACTTTGCCCTGCACTTTAACAGGCAGATTTTAGGTATGACCATATGGTCAATTTTATTAACATTCATGACAAAGAAATTTTGTGTAGTCTGACAGACTGTGTCGTAAACTTTTATGTAAAACAGTTCTTTCGTGCTAAGTTTACCCTGACAATATTCCCCATTTACATCTAGGATTAACATGGTTAAATTACATTTCAAACAACTCTGATTCTCACACCGCTAACCAGGCTTGGGTTTTTTACAGACCTGTTTTGGTACTAAACCCGAAATCACGTCTCGCACTTTACAATGATACTAGTAATAATTTATTTATAGAGCGCCTAAAATATACTAAAAAGTGCTCAGTGGCGCTAATATACAGGAATATAAAGGTTGCTTCATAACAATACAGATCATTGTAAAATAGTGTGACATTACATAAAATTAAAAAGCCCTACAGTAGAAATGCTTCGAAAGTATTACACCAACATTTTGGTCCTACTCTAATACTATGCATTAAAAACTGATAAAAATTATTTAAATGAGAATGGAAATCAAATGCATTAAAATCATGTAAATGTATCAATCTATCTATCTACAATGATACCAGTTTCATGAGCCGTGAGAGATTTAAAAATTGTAGTTAAAAAATTATTGTTACGACAAGCTTCATTATACTTTCTGAAGGTTACTGGGTAAGATTCTAGTTTTCAGTCTGGCGAAAAACTGAATTACTAGGTTATCTTTTAAAGTCGCTTATTGGAAATAATGAAAGATTAGGATAGACCTAAACAATCTAATTTAAAAACTGTATCTCAATATTCGTCGAAATGCCTTAAAAATTGTGCAGTCCTTGAACTCTTTAAGTTTGAACTTAAAAAAACCGGTGAACACCAAAATGGTATTTAATTTTCCTCTCATTGAACTTCGGTAGAAGTTTAAAAAAGATGATTGTTTGAGTTTTACTTTGTTACATATAAATTGTTATGTCACAAAACCTTGACACCTACTTGGGTTTTTGTGTACCATTAGGCCATGCGATTTGGGGCAAAGCTCTTCTCTAGCAGTTTAATGATCTCCAGGAATCCTCACAAACTCAAGATGACAGCGCAGCCATCCTCAGGAAAAATATTGTGCAGCTTCAACAGACTGTCTTGTAATTTTATGATTTTTTAAACCTACTTGAATTTTTCCGTCCTTATGCCCACGCTGGTGTTCTAGACTGGAAGTTTAAAAAGTTTTATTACAGAGAAGATTGCGTGTGCTTTTTACCCGAAAATTAACAAAAACTTTACGTGTTGCGGCCGACTTACGTTTGTAGTTATCTAAATAACATGAACCAGCCACTTTTCGCAAAAAAAAGCATTTATAAAGCACAAGACTATTATATTCCCAAGAAACCAGTTAAGGCCTACCAGTGTTAATCACATCAATACTTTCCGATCCTTCTTGTAAAACAAAACAAACAAACAAAAAATAATAAATGTTTTTGCGTGGTTTCACAACTTAAGAAGATAAGAATAAGCCAGAGATAAGGGGATGAATTTATTTACATGAGCTTATGAAATACCTCATACCGATATACAAGTTTTGTAATATGGAACAAAATCTGGTCATTTTTCACGACAAAGTAGTTTGGAGCCCTCAACTTATATTAAACGAGCACTCAATTTAACTTAAATATTGACATCTGATAAGGTTACTGGTATTTAAACCTTCTGCCTCGTGATAAAAAAGGAGGCCATGGAGATAAGCTTCTGTAACTGGATCCCAGGACGATGTTTGTGGGTGTGCTTGTGTAAGGGAGTGGAGGGATAGGATGGGATTGGCATTTTTAGGCTCACAAACACTGAGATGGAGTTACATTTGACAGTATCGATTCTATCGAAAAAGCTTTAAAATTAAAGCGTATAAGAAATTAGATTAACGGTTCAGTAAGAGTAGCCGCTCTTCTCCGTGAATGGAACATACAAATAATTTCGGTGTCGAATATAATGTAGAGCTTAGTCTCACTCCTATTAAGACACGCACGTTTGTAACGACTTCAGAAGGAATTTGACTTTTATAACTAAAAAAATGTACCATTACATAGAACGTAACATAAACTCAAATGGTCTTAATGTGTCTTACGAATATGTACATAAGACACAAAGGAGCCACATAAAAATGTCATGTTATGTATCTCTAAAACATTTGAAAACAATCGCCAGTCCATGAACTAAGTCCGTAAACACCCAGCTTAGCTAAGAATGACTTAGTAGCGCTGACATGTTTGGAATCAGATTACCTGAAAAAAAAACCCTTAAGCATGGGTCTTTCAAGAACGATGCCAGTACTGTAGCGTGAAGTATGTCTGTTCGACGCAGAATGACTTAGTATGATAAGGGTATTTACAAAAAAGGTTAAGTTAAAAAGAAACAAAATGCAGAAAAATGACATGATAGGTATTACGGTTCATTTATCTATACACATTATATTTACGTTGTTTTTTTTTTTTTTGCACATTTAGGACACATAAGGCTCCTAAACTACTCAATTCTCAGACTTTAAACTTTTCATAAGGAATCAGGTAGATGTTAAAATCACAAACCGTTAACTAGAATTCCAGACTCCTTGTAGTGTTTTTGTTTGAAATTATGTTTATTTGAAAATATATTGTTTTCTTATTTACACACTCTTCATAGACCTACAAAATAATGTCATGGTCAAACTTTTTAAAGCCATCAATGCAATTTTAATTGAACGTCGAAATGCGTTCATAAAATTACGCGTTGCGCTGGTGCGGATGAAAATTTTTTTATGCAATAAAAGAATATAGATCTAGTGCAAAATGTAAATTCGAACGATATAAATTGTATGAATGGTTTTTACGTCACGATTTGCACTTCATCGCTAATGTAAGATTTTAAGCTAATGCAGTTGGGAACACAACAGACTTTATGAATGAAACTGTTCACCAATGTTTGTGTTCTAGGTTTCGAATAAGGTCATAGGCTTGCTGACAATGATAAAATGAAATCTAGATCTATACCTAGATTAAGCTTTTTTCTTTGAAATGGGTGTGCGTGAATTGTTGTCAAGCTTCCAGCCGTAATTCTCCTTTTCTATTTCTAAGACCAATAAGTCGAAAAGTTTAATCAACAAAATCAATAAAATCTAGAATTTTTTTTACAAATACATACATTGTTTTGTTTGCTTGCCTATTGGTTTACATAATATATGCAATGGCATTTAAAAGCTTTATCTAAAGGCCGACATCTAGCTAGATCTAGGCGAAGATGAGGAAGAAATCTGCAGAGGGATTGAGAGAAGAGAGAGAGAAAGAAAAGAGACAGATAGAGACAGAGAGAGAAAGAGAGAGAGAGAGAGAGCTAGAGAGAGAGAGAAAGAGAGAGAGAAAAGGTTATTCAAAAAGCAGATTCACAACCTATCACTCCTTGAAACAAGAAAAAAACCCAATGCAACCTAAGTTTATACATAAACCGTTTCGGCTTTTTTTAACTGCCTTTTTCAGAATAAAATACAAAACTCAATGAAGATATAAAATATTTCTGGATTTAAACTAAAGACAAGATTACATATGAAGACTTAACGGGATTATCCGTTGCGGAGAGAGAGAGAGAGAGAGAGAGAGAGAGAGAGAGAGAGAGAGAGAGAGAGAGAGAGACAGACAGACAGACAGACAGACAGGCAGAGACAGAGAGAGACAGACAGACAGAGACAGAGAGAGAGAGAGAGAGAGAGAGACAGACAGACAGAGACAGAGAGAGACAGAGGGAATGAGAGAGCGAGAAAGAGAGACAGAGAGACAGAGGGAGGGAGAGAGAGAAAGACAGAGAGCGAGAGAAAGACAGAGAGAGAGAGAGAGAGAGAGAGAGAGAGAGAGTAAAACCCTTATGTTTGCATTAAAACGGAGAAATACTAATTAAAATGGGTGATTCTAGCAAGGAGGAACTATAATGAAAAGCGGAAGAGAGAGATAGCAATAACCGTTTTTTATTAATACTTTCCAGAGTAGAATAGGAGGACTAGGGTGGGAAGCAGAGATTTCGAGGGGGTGGGGGGGGGGGGTCACTAAAATGAGAAAAAAAGGAAGTGGAGGTAGGAAAGAAAGACAGATAGAAAGAGAGTTTGATGGGGCGGCAGAAAAAAAGTCACAGAAGGTGGAAATGAAGCTGGTGGTATTAAATTTGGTGAAGTCGGTGGTATGTACTACATGTACCCAATCAATTACCGATGCGTAACATGGGCTGGCAAAACTAGTTTTAGAAATAAAACTTGTGCTTTTATCTCAGCGATATCGTGCTTCGAAAGTCTATGAATGTTGTCATTATGAACGTAAACAGTTTGTTCTGTGTTGTCTCGATCACTCTCAAATTACTCTCCTAGCCTCTTATACTTTTGAGACGAGCAAATTGTTGACTTATGAAATTAGCTATGTAGTTGAGCAGAAAAATAGAGGCGTGTTGATATGAGAATATATAATGTAGACAGAAAGAAAGATAGATGTAGAGGAAGTTAGAAAGAAAAGAAAGAGAGATATAAAGAGAGAGACAGAGAGACAGAGAGAGCAAGACAGAAAAGACAGAACGAATTGATTTGTGAGGGGCATTGAAATTTACTCAGAGTTTCGCTCCATCAAGTTAAGGCTAGCACTCGTTTTTTTTAATCATTCGACTGTAACTTTCACACCAATTGAACAAAGGCAAGCAGACAGGTCTATAAAACTTCTCAGCAATGATACCACCCACAACAAAATAATGCCGAAATGATGGCCAGTAACGTATGATGTTTGAAAAAACGTCGTGAGGATTAACAGCTGCTGCTTTATCGTGTCATAATCGATACTGGGGCTAAACCGAGCTCGAGACAAACAATCGTTTTCTTGTTTACTGAAACTTTGCCGGGTGAATCCCGGCCTGCTCACCGCTGTTTGACCAGTGAATCCTGCCTACTCTCGAGCTGTTTGCTCACTCACTGTAGTCTCACGCGCGCTCGTCCCGGGCCTGATGGATGAATGAATTACTAGAACTCTGTAGTAAACACACCAATATGTAAATTATAACTGATGCACGGACGTTCGGTGAATTAGATGTTTCTTATTTGAACCTTTTTTATCGTTGGAATAGTTGGAATATCGAAAAGTGAAAGGTACTGCTTTTTTGTGATGATAATACAAACCTCAACGTTAACTGCATAATATGAGACATGCAGTCACATGAAGGAGTTGGACCTCTTCTCTGGCTCGCCAGGTCAATTGGATGAATGATGGGTGGGCTGGGATGAACTCGAGGTGAACTGTCCCAAGCGTTGGGGGGTCGATTGAAACATGCTCAAGTATGAATCTGGCAGATCAGCCTAAGATTTAGGTTACAACCGGCGTATTTTTTCGTATTCAAGTTCTTTTATCACTTAAGCCTTTAAGACCGATCTTACAAGATCATAACTGTTATCATACACAATCCTTAAAAATATCATTTATGTTTATAATAATTATGCATCGCCTACGTCACATATTTCGGACGGCAAAACATCGGGCCATTTATCTAAAGTGATATTTTCATCGGGAACTAACAAACATTAATGTAGAGGAAAAATATGACCGAAATATTTATTTCCCGATAAAATTTTGATAAATCCAGAGTATGGTTGTTGTTGCGAAAATAGTGTTTTGCAATTTTAGTCCTGCTAAGTCGCATGATACAAATAATTATACTCCCTAGATAGCATCAAATCTAAAATTAATAAAAGCTTTAGACACTTTACATCAAAGCATATAAATAATCGAACTTTGTTATTGATGAAACATGTTTATGCATAATGATGAATAAAAGCATACCCTTATAATAAATGTTCCAAATAGTTAATAACATTTTGGATACACTTAGCGAAACGTTGTAAGTTAAGATTTTAACTTTTAAGAATAAAAAAGTGGGCTAAAAAATCATGTTAAAACTTGTTTGGAAAGGGTCAAAATATGCTAAAATTATACAAGTAAACCACCAACTTACATTTCTCTAAAACAAAAATCGTCCATAGCAAAAGTCAAATAATAGAATTATACAAACTAACTAAATAACCCGTTCTAAGAAAGGCGAAAATGAAGTGTGATAAATGCATTCACATTTTGACAAGGTTTGTAACACAAATAAAAAAAAAGAAAATAAAGAGCATTTTTATATAGCGCTTATCCACTAATGTGCATGGGTTCCCCTACAGGCCATTCCCAACCAAAAAACCTTCTGAACCCATAGAGGAGCAGCAAGTTAAGCACATCACTCTAGCATTCTGACAAGATCTTTCACTGCCTATAGTCGGGTACTCGTTTAACGCATGACTGAGGCGAAGAAATGTGTGTAAATAGCAATTCTCAAAGACTAAACATCGACCTGCCAAAAGCAGGACTCGAACCCCGGACCTCTCGATCCGAAAGCCGAGCGTCTACCAATACACCACGACGCAACACAGCCTCAATAAAGTTTTTTTCACTTTGTGCTTCAATCCACATGAGCTTTAAGTATGGCTCTATGTCGGTTTGTCTACATTTATCAACAACCATTATTTACAACTCACCTCCCCCCCCTCTCTTTCTCCTGTCCCTCTTCTTATGCTACTATCTACTATCCTCCTACTTTGTTTTCTTATGAAATAAAATATCAAACCTTAAATTCCTTCCCTGTTTTCTTCTCTTTCCAGCCTTTCTCTCTTTCTTCCTTCTCTGTTCTTATCCTTCTTACACTATTCTCTCACTCGCTGCTATGAATTAAACCTGCCAGGTTTTATGTCGCTCAAACCTTTTTCCCCGAACCCCCACCCCCTATTTTCTCTCTCTATGCCTGTCTTTCTCTCTCTCTCTCTCCCCACACACACTTCTAATCGCTAGAGACTGTTTGAACTTGCTATCTCTCGAGAATGCTAATAGATTCCCTGTTGGCTTTGAATTAGAAACATGCAAATGCAAAAAAAACCTAATTCGTATTGTCTTAATTTCGAGATCGATTTTCCGAAAGTGGAATAAGTAGGGTGTTTAATTAGCTCTGTGTCTTCTAATCTTGGAATTGTACACTAATAGGCCTCACAGGGGGCATTAAATTAGCAAAGTAAAAGAACAGGCTAGGTTTTAGTCTCTTATATAATAAGCTGTTGGCAGCTTTGAGTCTGTGCTAAATTAGATTGTAACGGAAAAATCCTTTTTCTCACTAGTTACCTGGCATTGTAGGTTGAATTTATTAACAAAAAAAGAAAAAAAAAGAAAAAAAGAAAAACCAAACTACTATTCTCAATAAATATCGGTCAATATAACATTTTATTTAACCTACAACAAACTGCTGCTGCTGCTGCTGCTGCTGCTGCTTCTACTACTACTACTACTACTACTACTACTACTACTACTACTACTACTGCTACTACTTTTTCGTTTAATGTCATTCGCCTGCATAATCATCTGGCCATACAACTTTGGCTTATTTCTAGATTTCCGCCTGAGGTAAAACTAAAAGGAATTTATTTCATCTTTTTTCTTCAATGTTGCGCAGTTTGTACTGTTCTGCTTCAGTTCTGCGTCCATGTAGATAATAAAACTTTTATAAAGATGGATAAAATATTCAACAGGTCGCAGTTAGTAGGATGGTGGTTATCTATATGGATAAACATGTACGTCCCAATAAGTATATAAGTAGAGTATTGAAAGATAGGTGAATTAATAAATAGATAGACAGTTCAGCAAATTAAACAAACGGAAGAGAATGACAATTAGGAGATAGCGACAGAGATACAGAGAAATATCAGAAGGAATGTTGATTTTAAAATGTTTCATCGTACCAATCAGATTGTTAGAGATACCCTTTTAGTGTATGGAGCGGTTTCTCTCCTTATTCGTGGTATTCCTCTTCAATCCTGATAATCTTTCTATATTTCATCCATTTTCTTACTATTGGTTAAATCCCTTATTTTGGCTCTGTGATCTAGTCTCAGGTAAAGCAAATTTGAGCTCGCAGTTTGAGACGGCAGTTTTGCTTCAAACGGAATTTTACTGCTCACAACTATGTTCCCGATGTATAGTTAAGATCTATTTAATTGCAAAAAAAAAAACAACATTTGGTGTGTTTCCCAAACTGGGCAGGCTTTACTGTAAACAAGTAGCAGGAGCGAGAAAAATGGACACATTCCCATTTTGGTTTCACTTCTGACCATTGGATGAACACGAGTCAGTTGTTTTTTAATGCCCGTTTTTTCTGTGAAGGCCTCAAAACTATGCTTCGAGTGGTCGCTTTAGACTTCCCTCTCAATAAGCACATCTGTCAAGCAAAAGTGTCTCCAAAGCTCCAAAACATTTCACTGGTCTGCAAACGGCGCGAGGCTAAACTTTCTTCGTCACACATAACGGTTAGTACCAAAATGGTGTCTTACCCACATGCTGGGTAATTAATACTATTGCTGTCTGGAAATATAACGTGGTGTCAAAGAAAACATTAAATTCAGGATATAGATCCAAGAGGATCATAGAAGGCCAGTAAGTAAGTTTAACTCAATTTCGCCGATAGTTCCAAACCATTTCTATGACAGAGATCTCGTGCAAGGTTCTGACCTAGCATGTCCCAAAATGTGTAAATAGTTATTTCGTGCCTCTCAGCGTCCTTCGCACCGTTAAGCAACGCCAAAAGTCTAGAGTGAGCTGCCAGGTCATGGACATACAACGGAAGGCCACAAGAGTGCACATAGTGGTAGACGCTCGGCTTTCGGATCGAGAGGTCCGGGGTTCGAGT